>VZUH01089205.1:347798-382307 GCA_013401175.1 Xiphorhynchus elegans
CGGAGAGGCGAGTAGCGTGGAGACAACGCAGCCTCCCTGGACAGACATCTCTCCAGGTGAGGAACATGGTGATACTTTGTAGTTCAAAGGCCATACAGTCTCTGTCCACCAAGGGAGTGAGATGCCAAAGGAGGACTACTACCCTATTAAGCACTTATGACTAAAGTCACTCAAGCTCCACCTAAACCTGAAGAGGTAGTATAAAAGTAAGTTGGAAATAGAGGGAAATTGGAGGAAGACTCCACTGAAACTGCTGGGATCGGTCAACAGGCTGAACCTGTCTTCCTCCACCACAGGGACACCTATTGGATAAGAAACATATTATATGCATACTAGATGCTGTTACTAGGATTAGAGATTGTGCTTGAGCTTGCTTTGTAGTACAGTAGATTGCTCTGAATACATTTTTACAGTCAGACACTGTGGTGGTTTGACCTTGGATAAACGCCTGGTGTCCAGCAAAACCCTTTCAAGGCCTTTTCCCCCCCCTTTCTCCTTCCAGAGGGAAGAGAAAAAAAAAACAGCTAGGAATTTATGGCTAGAGATAATAACCAAAAGAGGAGCTTTGATTAATACCACAGGCAAATCAGAACTTAGAATAATGCTTAAATTTACTACTAACAAACTAAAAACTAAAAATAGGAAATCAAAACAGGTTAGAAACAGCTTTCCACCACCACCCCTTGGTCTGTCCGTGCCCCCTCCTTCCCCTGATGGTGTGGGGGACAGGGGAATGTAAGGTTTACAGTCAGTTGTTGTTGGGTCAGCCATTCACAGATCTAAGTCCAAAACTTAAACAACAGTTCTGTCTCAGGGGGCTTTTCCTGTGGGCTGCAAAGGGAACAGCTCGCTTCACCACAGTCGTCACCATGGTCACAGGGGAATCACAACTCTGAGTCCTTCCCCTGTGCTCCGTGGCATCCCCCCCAAGAGAGAGATTCTCTGCTCTCTCTTGAGTCATTCCATGGGTTACAGTCTCTCATGAAAAGCTGGCTGTACCTACTTAGTGTGGGTTTTTCCCTCCATGGGTCTCAGCTGCAAAACTTTGCAAGACTCTGCTCCACCTTGGGGGCCTCCCACGAGGTAACAGCTTCTTTCATGCCTCTCCCTGCTCCGACAGGGGGGTCTTTGCACCCGGATGGATCCCATGGGCTTCAAGGGGACAACTCGTAATCACCATGGTCATCACCAACATATTCAGGGAATAATAGTTTTAAGCACTTTCCCTGATCCGTGGGGTCCCTCCCCCTCCTTCTCCTCTTCTCCTCCTGCACTGACCTTCATGTCTGCGTTGTGATGTTGTTAACCCATGGCTGCCAATTTCTAACTGCGCAACAACTTCTTAAATATGTTTTCATGCAGGAGCGTAACTTAATGGTTCAAAAGCAGGAAGTTTTCCTCAGAGCTGGCCCTCACTGGCTCTGCTCTATGGGATGGAGGAAAACTTCCAGAGGCTTCCAACAGAAGCCATTCTTCCTCTTATTAAAAAAAACCTAATCAGAGAAACCCTCGACAGACACTATCATTTATGACCCTGAATGTTATTAACCGGTCACAATTTGTATTAACAGAGAGTGTTATTTCATAAACTATTAGAGTGAGTCTTTCTCAGGTGCAGGCAGTTGCTGGTGGTGGATAAAATGTTGGGAAGGCCTGCTGAGGGATCTTCATCCTCTTGGCTCAGCCCACCCTGAAAAGGGCAGTTGCATCACCATCCAGTCTTGTGAATCTGTTCAGTGAGTGGTTCCCCTTAGGGGATGCTGACAGACTGATCAAACATAAGGGTTTTCTCTTCTCTGGGGCACTGACAGACAAAAAAGTCACAAAGGATGAAGATCTTCCCTCTCCAAGAGTTGGGCAACCTGCCCTGCCCTTTCCATGTGATAGCTTTGTCTCTCAGCTTCTACACCTATGAAATAGGAGTACAAGTCAGAATCCCCTTTGGAAATAAGCCTAGTGGATAAAAGGTATAGACCAATTCTATTGTGCTTGCTTTTACAGAGCTTTTTGGATAAGAAAGCCCGATATTACTTGGTTATTTACTGAATAAGAAATTCTGCAAATGCTGATGTAACAAAAAAGTACGGTCAACCTAATTACCTAGGTCATGGTATAGTGAAGGTTGAAATACTTCTTGCTGACTGAATTTGACACTGTGAAAAAGATATTCCTGCAGAATCACAAACAATTATCTCCACCACCATCCCCTCCTGCCCTCATATCTTGTACCAGCAGCTTTCCATAAATACTTGCAAAAATTTGCAGAGAGCTTCTTATTTTTGAACTGGCAAGTGAAAGCACAGCACTGTTAGGACAGCCTGGTAAGAGTTGCGGCTTTGGTAGACTGTGCGTCAAAGGGTTTTCACACCATTTGTCACAACCTCCATGTTCATGGCATTGCAACAAGAGAGACGGCTCCTCGTGACAGACAGACCCTGACAGCTTGCCTAGCTTTAAATCTTCCTGAATTCAATCTCCAACATTTGTGTCTCCCAGGTGATACCAGCACTGTGCATACTGGAAAGTACAACCTTCAATGAGTTGGGGAACAAGGGCTGAGGCTGGACACACCTGCAGTTTTAGGATGAGTGGAGTAATATGAAATGCCCTTGATGACACAGAAGAAGTTGAACTACAACAGTGGGAGATGTGTACAAATGGGATTTTTGAAAGTGCATCTTGTTGGCTGAGCTCTGTCTGTCCCTCAGTGTGACATGGAAAAGCAGTTATTGGGGAATTAGACTTCTGAAGGCTTCAGATAAACACATTTCCCCCCAAAACCCTCGGCAGCTTTGCAGTTCACACCTACCTGAGCTGGAGCTGTTGCACTCTGCTGTTTCACTGCAGAAAGAGGCTGCATGTGATACCTCTCCCCTGCGAATGGCTCAGGACTCATGGCATAAGGGAGATGGGAAGAGAGAAGCTATTTCTTGTGTAACACACTGGGAACTGTTCCCTGAAAAAGGTTTGTCTGTCACACCACACAATCTCTCTTTTCCCTCATTTCCTTGGCACCTTCTCATTTTAAGGTACGAAATTTCTTACCGGCTAGAGACAAGCTGGAGCCTAAACGCTAAGCTATCCCTCTCCCCAGGCTGAACAGGAGCATTGAGCTCAGTACTGATATTCCTGGAAAGAAGAATGTAAAAAGTCAATATGCAAGAAGTCCTTTTGGAGTTTGTGCTGGAGGTATTGATACAGCTTAGCAGTCCTGTGCTGTCCATTGAGCACAAGTACTTGGTGAAGGACTGCATGCTCTCCAAACAAACAAACAAACCAAAACAAAAGATGTTATGCATATTTTGACACTGTGGATTTCTCTTCAGATGAAGAAGAAATTATTTCAGTGGCTTTATGGAGAATCAAGAAAGCATTCCCCATAAGTGTTTTTAAAGGAAAATAGAGCAAAAATACCAGCACATTGGAAAATTGGCTGATTGTGCAGACTAATTAGTGTTCCTAAATTTTGAAGCACCATGGCCCATTGACAGACTGAGAGCCAAAATACACAAGGAACAAAAAAGATCTTGGGTCAACAGCATGCCTGTGACAGCAAGAGGACATGTCCTGTGGCTGACTCCATTAGGCTGTACCACAACTCCATGCCATGAGTGTTACAGCATCAGTAGCTATTGATGATACAATAGACAGCCTGGTACAGTTGTTAGGCTGTTTCCTGATCAAATTAAATTTTGATCACATAGAAGTAGGCCATATGCAGCATACAAACCCATATCATCAGTTATGGTAAAATGTATTTTCATTCATGTCTGATCATTCTTTGCTCTGAGGGTAGTTTGTTAGTTCACTGAGACAACACTCATGAAGATGCTGCAACATGGCCAAATGTTTAAATATAAAAAACATATTTAAAGTCCTTGATTACTATTAGTTAATTTGCTTCATTAAAGTGTTCTAGTACCCAACAACAAACACAGAACAGAAGCAATGAGTCCCTGAACAAATAATCACTCAACATCCATATGCAGCTTCCATAATCATTCATAATTATTCATTAAGGATTCACAAGCAATACTTTCTGGGAATGAACTTTGCACAAAAAAATTTTTAACCCTAGAACTGGTCACTCCACAGTAGTCCAGAGCTCTTCTCTATGCACAAATTTGGGAAATAAATTTTTTTATTAAATGTTCCACCATGAAAAGGCAGGCAGAAACTACACTTTGATTGCCATAAATGCTGTCAATTATTTATTTCCTGTGCAGCAGTTGCAGAGGCATCTGCTATATCTTAAAGGCATCATGCAGATAACACGAAACATTTATTTAAGTGATTGCACACTGCAGAGAGCTCAATTTAACCAGTCTTTATTGCACTCCTCACTGGAATGAAGACTGGCAGTTTGACAGTCAACACCTTTCATGGAAGCTCAAGCTCATTCAGAGCCACTGAACACAACATTTTTACCATGGCAATTTAACAAACACACAGACTGGCACAATACAGTGCAGGCCACTGTATGCACATTGGAGAAAAAGGCCACACATGAATAAGAACTGTGACGGCACCCAGAGGTAACACAGAACTTCCAAAAGCCAAACTACAGATACAGAGAGAAAACAGGGCAAAGATCATGTTTCATAACTAAGTTCTTAGCACATACAGATTTCACCTCAAACAGAAAAGTCTCTTTTTACTCTTTTCTACTCAAATTTTATTATTCTGTGTTACACTTACAACTTTTGCTATAATTTTGCATATTATCAATAGGACTAAGCTCCTTTATCTTCAATACTGCAAATGCCTATTTCCTGCTGATTTGCCTGCATCACTGTGCATACTTTTAAAAAAAAAATTTCTTTAGGAGCTTATAAAATTTATATAACCCTATAGATTAGCAGATCTCAACTCTTCATTAGTTTATGCCATTCATCCAAATAGCAGTATCACAGAGGGAACCTCATGTTTATACAAAAGTTTGTATCCCTTTGCTAGCCCTTCTGCTCTGGAGCAGATTAAGAGGCCCCAAGTCACCTGTTTGTTTGATGATGGGCACAGCATAGCACTCTCATGTCTATCACTTTACCAACATACAAGAGGAAAATATAACAAATGCATGTGCAAGATCAAAAAAAACCACCAAAAACAAAAAACCAAACCAAACAAAAACCCACCCAAACAAAAGAAAAGACAAACCAGAAATTTTGATTGTATTCAACAATGAAAAATAAAAGATCAATGAGCTCAATTTGAAGGAGATGTCCTCTCTTGTGGCCCAGTCTCTCCCTCTCTATTTACACAGTAAACAACAAAAAAGGAACAAGAATATGTGCAACTCTCCTAATTCAAACAAAATAAGTGTCACAGGAAAGAAGGAACTAAGTTTTTTTGGAGGAGTTATGTACTAGTTGAGAGACGTAACAATTGCCTGAGGCAGGTGAATCAACAACAACAAAAATATCGCCAAGAAACTAAACCAGAATCTCGGCAGGTGCCAGTGCAGCAAGGCAGCACAGCCTGGGCAGTACAGCCCGGCTCCGCTGGAGCGTGCTCGTGGTTTGCAGTACGAACATCAGCACTCGGCTCCCATGGCCGCGGTGAGTGCAGAGCCACAGCAGCCCCTGCTCCAGCGTGATCCTGCGCGACACGTCTTGGCACGGCCCGTATTGGCAAGCAAAAGGGCAGCCACAATGATGCTGACACCAGTCAGAAAGAGTTAACAATTAACAGAGAACGAGAAGGGAGTTGTGATAGCGGGTCCTACCTTGTGAAAACAAGACCTCATAACTTCAAAGGAGTGAGCCTGAACAAAGGACCACCTGGGGTTTTAGCACATAGTCTGGGGTCTTCCTGTTCAGGCACTGGTTTTTGCTGCATCTCTTCTCACCTGGCTATCTCTTGCCAACTGTGTCTCTTCACACATGGCTGCTGCCACAGGTGTTCCTGTGCCCTTTGTAATGCAAGGGATCCATGCCCATTCACAGCCTCAAGTCCAGAAGTGTAAAATTGGAACTTCTTACTCAAGAAACCCACCAACTCAAAAAGAGAAAAGATTGAACATGTGGACTAATTAGCACGAGAAGCAAAAGAATCATTAACCAAAAGAAGGTAAAATACTAATTAATATGAGAACTAGGTAACGTGTAGCCAGTGAACTGTTATTTCTTTGTTTGCTAAAATGTATCCGAAATATATTTACAAAGTTTTGAGAATCGGTTTGCTTGATTTGTGCTTCCACCCTGCAGCCTGTGCAGAATAAACAATTTCTCCTTTGTAAATTTGGCCTTGTGTTTGTATTTAGAGAGTCCCTAAATTGGCAACAGTACCACCAGTGTTGCTCACCTCACAGCAAACTTTCCCTGAGTCTCATCCCAGGCAGATCCCCTTGCTCTGGACTCAGTAGCCTCAAGGCTGACAGAGCTGGTGAGTGCTGTAACACTGCCAACAGTGCAAACCTTGCCTTTTGCTTTCATACTCAATAGTTCCACTTGTTAGCCATGGCACAGGTTAATTAAAATAGCAGGCAAAACCAGCAATGTGGGAGCAGATAATTACCATGAGTGGAAAAAGAAGAGAATTCAAGACTGTCGTGATCTTGAGGCTGGAGAAGGACTGGAGCTAGTAAAGTACACACTCCAGAAGAAGAGCCAATCTCCCAACAAAGACTGAAAGAAGATCCTGTTTCATCGTGTTTTTATAGTTTATTAAAATAAATTAAATATTAATTATAACAGTTTTGTAAGTTCCTTTTATGTATCCTTGTTGTTAGTTGGTCCAATATATCCCTGTTGGTGACTGGTTTATGTTTAGTGCATTGCAATGCGAGCATATAAGGCTATCTCTTCCCCTGGTTTTCCCTATTTGGTTGTGTTCCCTCCCTATCTTTCCATATATGGCTAGTCTCCACCCAAGTTCCACCTCCCTTTTAGAAATTTCCCTCAGTTCCCTATAAAAACCTGATGCTCCCTCCAATAAATTGCCATTCCTGCTTCACCCTACTGGGAGGGTGTTGTCCTTCTCTTCCCCTCGAGGACTGAGACATAACAATGACAGTCTATACTTTGAATGACGACTGCAAGTTTGCGTCTTTCCAGAGTGGGGGGGGGGGAAATAAAATTAAAAAAAAATCAATGCTTCAGTGCTTGTATAACTAGAGTCAGCAAGTCCTCATTCTGATGCCTTAGGATTTTTATATATTTGTAGGTTTTAATATTTTATATATTTGTAGATTTTTATATACCTCTAGTTTGTCACACTTGAGTTGGCAACTAACATTTTCTACCAGTTTCTCACTGTTTGTGCCACATTCCTGAATTTCTGTTTAATAGCCTTTTCAATGGATGAGATTGCAGCAAGGGCATCTTGTTTGGGACACATGCACCTGGACTGGAATAACAAGACATATTGTAGTCAAAACAAGATGGAAGACTCAGACGACTTGGAGGGGCTCCAGTGGGGCAGTTCTGAGGGTGGTACCAGGGGCAAAAGGTTCTTGGGTTGCATGTACCCATTAGATATTATAATTAAGTAGTGTTATAAATTTGTAAAAACCCTGTACTGGGTACATGCCTATATACATCATGCACCTGAAAGCTTTCATTAAAGAGCTGCTCTCTACCTATACTAATATTTTCTCAAAAGGTTGGGTTTTTTTCCTCTATTTTAAGCAGCAATTCAAGGAAGTCAGTCCAGTTTTATACCATCACAGTATTTGGGTTTTATGGTGCTTGCATCTCTGCCAGTGTGACTCTGCTCAGGGTTTGCTTTGGGGGTACCCTGCTTAGCAAGGGAATGAAAATAATTCTACTCTTTGTGTTTTAGCTGCAGGTTTGTGGTTGTCCTGGGTGACTGCCTGTGCCAACTTACAAAGCTCTGCATAATAGCAGGAAACTTAAGGAAACACCTTTAAGCTAAAAAGAAATCCTATCACCAACACCCCTCATTCTTTCACCTATTACTGGGATGAACTCATCACAATCCTGGCCTTCATCAGACAAAAAGGAGACCATGGTGATCAACTTGCAAACAACCTGTGACTTGGGAGCATTCTCTTAACAGATTTTCAAATAAAAAGGCATTTGGGTTCAAGCTTCAATAGCTGCTGCCAGAGTCACAATATCAAAGTAAAGTCAGGACAGGGACAATGAAGTCTCAGAAGATTTCCACAAGCAAATTGCTACTTAAAAAGAGAGAATCAAAAAGACCCCACACAGTAGCATAAAAAGATTTAAAATTTTTAAACTAGCTTTCCACTTCATTTATTTTCATTTATTCAGTATCAGTCTAGGCTGAGAGATGAACAGCCTGAGTAGGACTTGGGTGTGCTGGTGAATGAGAGGCTGGACATAAGCTATAAATGTGCTCTGGCAGTCTAGAAACCAACTTTACCTTGCCACCAACTGCCAGGCAAGCAGGGAGCCTCCCTGCTTGCTTGCTGGCATGATTGAGTCTGGGACATTTCTGCTTCACAGGAGGATAGGGCAAAAAGGGAGCTCCAGTCCTTTCAGGCACTGATAGGGATCACATTATATGCATAAGGAAAGACACATTAAATCTTCCTTGAACAAGTTCAAATAAAGCTGATGTCATCTTCTTCCTTAAAATTATGCAGTGGCATGCCACGTGGCCATAATACAGTCTTACCATCAGGTTTTACTACACTGTATATAGTACATACATAATGAACACACAATCTACTGCCCTAGCCCAGAGGAGAGGACAATTTGTTTCTGAGACCAATTTTGCTAACTAATAATGGCTGGCAGCAACTGCTGCTGCTGTCATAATGCTAGCACTTTCTTATATTTATGTTGCTACTCCCTGCAACAATCTAGGTGCCTTGCCATGCGCTAACGCTGCCATCCAATAAAACATTAAAAAAGGCATTAAGTACAGCACTATGACAAAAGCTACCGCAACTACAAACAGAAGTGTTTAAATGACCCTGTTTAAGAGGCTGGAACATACTGAGGAAAATAGTTTTTTGCTTACGTCACCACACATTTCTCACTGAAAGCCTGGGCTGATGAGGCCAGGAGAAGATCTCCAATACGTAGGGACATAGACAAAATTTGAAACTTCATGCCAGTACAAATGGCACAGGGCTGGTCTAGGTCCAGGTGCTGCTATGGATCACAGATCTCTCTCCATGATCCCTACATGCAGCAGAAAGGTACAAGCCTTTCTACTGCTGTGCTCTACTCCCAGAGCAGATGAAGAAGCAGCTCTTCAAAACTGCTGCTACAAACTCATTTAGATCTACACACTCTGATCTATGTACAACTGAAAGAAGAGAGAAAAAAGGTAACTTAATTTTTCCTCTGTAATCCTCTGGGACATAAGAGCAGCTTCCATGATGTGAACATTGACAAAGGAGATGTTACTTTAAAAAAGGAGCAGAAGTATCAGTGAAACCATGTGCAGAGCTGACATGGTACTGATCATCCTGGGAGCAGGGGTAGTCCAGGCTGGCCACAGTGTAACCAAATCAGAGCAGAACCATTAGTTGCTGTATTGTTAGGCTACAGCAGATGGACATTTCTACTAATCAGCATCCTTTGCACACTCCCACATCTACATATCAATTGCTGCAGAACAAGTTTTTGCATCACTCAGCATCTAAAATCTGTTGCAAGTGCTGAACAAAATGACAGCACAATTCAATCCACCCCTGATAGCCCTGCAGCAGCCCCGAGTGCGCGTCAGGCTCACCCCACACAGGAGGCTGCCCATCATTTGATTTATCCATCCTCAGGGTAAACCTCCCTTACTCAACCAGACCAGCCTAAGAATTGGAAATGTCTCACCTGCGATTCTCAAGTCATGCATAGCTATGAAACGTGTAAGGCAAGGTATGTGCCATCCCTATTTCACACAATTAATTGCATGGCTGTGCTGGATAATCCCTGCTGCCATCTCTCCAACAGCCAAGGCCAGCAAAGCCAGCCTGTTCTTTAACAGTCCAACATCATCTTAAAGGAGGACAGTGTTGTACTCACCAGCCAAGGCCTTCCTTAAGTTTGTGAAAAGGGAATTATACTGTTTACCATGTAAGGACATCACAGTGTGCTGCTGATAACCCAGGGGTTACTGAGCAGGACCTTCATTGACTCTCTCAGCATGAAGCATTAAACTCTTTCAGCATCTGAAAATACAATTTTTTCCCTATCCAGTCTTAGTCCAAGCAGAAAGTAGAGTTTCTTGTAAAGTCAGCTGCTGATAAAACAACCTTTTGAAAAGCTGTTTTAGCTATATGCAGATCAACCAGCGAGAACCTGGGATACAGGAAGTGCCTTCTCAACCATAATCTTGACTCACTGCAGTTCTGATTCTCTCCAAGACTAGAGCAGGGGTATGGACATCAAATGCAAGTAACAGCAGGGCCAGCCAAACAGAACATAGAAAGAGTGTGGGGGTTTTAGCTGTTTAATTTACTAGCCATCTCCATAGATAAATCACCCTGCAGGTTAGTTAAAATAAGTAAATAAAAATAACAGCAGCTGACAAAATATAGCCACTGTTAGGTCCAAGAGCACAGCCGGAGCCTCAGGAGCTTCCCTTTGCTGGGAGCAGAGTATCCAGCTTGAACCAAATGCTGTCACCACACAAACCCTGAAACTCCCTAGTGTGGCTGAAACAATGCACTATTTTAGTAGATTAATGATTACCACTTTCTTTTTGCACCAAAACATTATTATAAGTTTTAGAATTATAAAAAAGGGGGAGAACTTCCTCAAGGATGTATTAAATATAAAATCCATTCACTATAACAGAACACTTCTCTTATAGACTGCACTTGGCAACAATTCGCAAGTGTGTTAAGATATCATCACTTCAGAAGTAATGATTTTCTTTAGCAGATGGGTCAAAAGACACCACCCTAAAGTTAATAATTTGAAAGAGGAAAAATATAAAAAAATCCAAACTTTAAAAAAAAAATCACTACCTACTTAAAAATATATATTCAAAGTCTTGAGGTACAGCTATTTTAAGAATATGAAAATTATTTCTGCATTATTGTTAATAATACTTTGACACTTTGCTGTGTCCCTGTCTCTAGAAAGCTCCTGCCTTCTCAGAGAGGCTGTCAGAAAAGCAACTTCAGGCCTAAAAGCTCCTGTGATTCAAAACCAGTAGGAGAACAGCAGCCAGGGAGGTACTTTCCACAAGAAATGGGGTGAACACTTTGGATTTGGTCAAACTATGTTTATCTCAAATACCTGAAAATTCTTTCCTTGATAGAGTAGGGTGCAGTTCCTAAGGAACAATGACAATAGGCTTGAAAACCTGAACTCCCTACTGTTTGGATCTCTGGTCTAATTTCTATTAGAATTGATATATGTATCTTGCTATTGAAGACTTCTTCTCTCAAGAGGGTGACATGAGCTGGCCAAGAATGCAGATACTTGTAGGAAATCAAGGCAGAAGCTTAGGATGAACTGAGAGAATTCCCACAGCCAAACCAACAGTAAAAGTGGTCTCTTCCAATTTCCAAAGTGGACACTGTATGTAGTAGTGTAGGCAACACTACTACAGGAGACACACAGCCTTTTAAAGGCTTGCTGGAACCTTTGCTCTTTCAGCATGGGTTAACCAAACCACTTCAACAAGAGTGCTAGAGCAAGGTCAAGAGAGCCCTGGCTGCAGTGGCTGCAGCTCCCAAGGGCTCTCCCCAAGAAGATGGGGGCTCAGGGAGCCACGCACACAGCCACAATTCCTGCACAGCCATCCTCCTTAGATCATTGTGTTTCTGCTTCCCCTGCACATAGGAAATCCATCCCTGTGTAAGTAATGTGGCGGATAATGCCTGAAAGCAATAATCTAACTTAAGCCTGTAGTAAACACTACTTAGAGTAGCTTGGAAAGAAAAGCACAGCTTTAGAGTGTCTTGGCATAACTTCCTATGGAAAAGATCTTTATACAATTGCAGAAATTCATCCCAGACCTCTTGCATCACCTGGCCAGTTTCAATTGAATTTGATAGAGCAGAAATGATCCCCAAAACAAAATCTCCTTACAAAATCAAGACAACAGAAAAGCAGGAGGTAAAGGTGAGATGCTGCATTAATACTGCCCCCGTAGGGCAAGGCTTGGTTCTTGTTAGGAATCAGAAAATCCACAAAGCAGAAAGGTATGAACACTCCAGTCTCATGAAAAACTTAACTTTCAAGTTAGATACCACTCAGCCCAAACATGAGAGGCAAAAATGATAAAACCAGATGCCTGTCTCTCATGGAACACCTTGCCTGGTTTCACATTGTGATAGAGCCTGTGGGGGAATCCCACTGTACCAAGCTCAGGAGACTTAAATTCCAGCTATACAGAGCCACCAAAAGTAAATACAAAGTTTTTAAATTATTTCAGCTGCTGCTCCAAGGGCCTCTGCTTTCCATAAATACGGTAATAGTGTAAAGCACAAGGTGAATGAGTATGTAATGTGACTGATTAAATCAGTAACTAAAGCATCTGCCTTCACAACAGAAGACCATAATCTGTTGGTTTGATACTGGTGTTCCAGCAACAGCACAGTAGTGCTTGCAGAATCCAGCTATGGGAAGGAGGCCAAACATCTTGAGCTGTCACTGGGCTCCCAAGTGTAGACATCCAGGACAGAAACTGGAGAGAGGCAATGGTGATCCTAAGGAGCAGTAAGGTGAAAATTCTTCTTGGTAAAAACTGTAGATGGCAACCAAAGCCTGCGGCACTGTGCTACAGCCAAGCAAACACCCTCGGCAGTCTTACTGTTCAGGCTGTGCACCACTGCATGGGTAACTTCTTCCACTGCTGCTGCTTTTCCAATGGCGTGCTTTTCTACCCATTTGGCAGCATTTAAACACCACACTGCAAAAAGGGCCATAGTCCAAACACCAGCTGTTTCATGACTTTTCTCTTCATAGCACTTTTATTCATGTTTTCCTGACAGGGTGTTTAAACAAGGGGAAAAAAATAAAAGTTTAAACTGAAGGAAATTTCTATACAGAATGTGAAGCAATCACACAGCAGAGCGAACAATTGCTCTGTACAGTAACTGCCTGCAGGGGGAATCAGTCTTTAAATATTTACCAGATAGAATATGCTAACAGGGACTAGTTAGTATTTTCGCTTACATATTCTGAAAATAGACATCACTTATTTCTCCATACTATAAAAGTGGTAATATTTACTTTAGGAACATACAGATCGCAGATTTGCTGGTTTAAGGACTCTTGCGTTCATGTCACAGTTGCAGATGTCAGGAATTTTGTTTCCCAACAAAGGCACTAGAGCTGAAGCAACACTTCTTGTCTTATTTTGTGTAATTGCAGCAGTAATAACTTGGCCGGCTATGTCACACCCAAGAAACTCTTTCCTGGAACTAATAGCTTCACCACAAAATATAACTTTGGTTTTCCAAAACCATTTACACTTCGATCAAATTCAGTACAAAGTTCCAGCTGAAACAGCCTTCTGACCATTAGGAACAACCTGAAGAGACACATCAAGAAGCTGGTGGTACCTCATCCTGACTCAGCTCTATTTTGCATCAATACCTGCAATTCACAGCACCAACCCAGGAAATCAGCTTCTTGGATCCCAATCCCCTGTTCCAACCAACTGACTTCTTCATACAAAAGCACATTCAGTAACTAAGGACATACAGAGAACATGTCCTGCCATCTCCCCATTTAACAACTTTGGCTCTTGGCTTTTCTAAAAGGCACAAGAGGTACAAGAGGAGGGTTCAGGCACTCAAAAATATCACATTGCACTTTGATCCTCCCAATCCCCCCTAAATGTATGCTGTCAAACCCCTGCAATACCTGGTAATCTCCCTTTCTAAATGGTCCACTTGATTTCTGTCATTTGTTCTGTACAAGTCTGTGGTAAAACCCTTAATGTGAAAACAAAGAGAGATTTCCTTTTAAAAGACGTCATTTTTTTCTAGCATCGCATTTGGCAGATAAAATACAAAAATTACATGTTTACTCCGGTCTAAAAATTACTGCCCACTTGACAACCCTGATGAAATAGCTGTGAAACTGAAAAAGCCTTTCCACAGCCCTAATCATGGCATCTCCAAAATCACATTGGAGCTGGGACCAAAACCAGAAGCACATCCCAGAATCAGCACAGTGAGGAACAATCACAGGAATAATTTTGTTTGCTTAAATCCTATTTCTCCATAAGAGCTCAGTAATTCTGGTAATCCACAGGTTTGATGCAATATCTTTTTCTTTCATTCAGGGTGATTCATGTGTTTGTGAAAAACAGTAAATAAGACACCGGGACGTTGGAAATTTGGGCTAAGCATCCTTCAGCAATGCTTGGAAGAGACACTTCAGTTAGAAAGGATACCAGATTCATAATGAAAAGCTTGACTTTGTCTTTTTCTTCCTTTCTCCTCCCTCCCCCCCTAAACTGCCAATTCCCTTGTGCTTTTTCCTTTGAGAGCCATCAGTCTTTACAGACCATGCTTTCTCTTGAGCTGCAAACTCTCTTAAAAAAAAAACCAAAACCAACCAACCAACCAAAGTCTTCACAATTGAGTACACACTTGCTTCAGGAATTAAAAGGCAATAGAAGCCCCAAGACCACAATCTATTTCTGTTTTGCTCTCAGTAAAGCTGCAAGTTCTGAGTGATGACCTGGCTGCCTAACGGAAAAAGCCACAGGGCATTGTGCCCATCCATGGCAGGGAATCCAGGCAGAAGTGTCTCTGGGTACTGTCTCCCTTCCCAAGGTCTCACAAAATTTTGCATGCATTTTTAAGATATGGGTGATATCCTTGACTCATCTAAGTATGGATTATATCAGCACTGCAAGTAAACCACACCTAACTGGCTTAACTTTTCCTTAGCAGGCAGTCCTTGCTGGATACACATGGAACATGGACACACCATGCCAGACAGCACTCTGAAATCCACATTAAGTCCTAATTCCTGCAGTCCTTGGGAAGCACTAAGAGAAAACTGAACATAGTTAGTTTCCTGTGTTTAAAGAACAAGACTGCTCACCTAGTATTCCTTCTGCCCACATTGCCAGAACATTTACATGCATTGGAAAGGGGTCTTGTACGCCAGCAACTGCAAAAAACAGCAGGAAGAGTAAAGCAGTGGGTGATACTTTACTCCTGCACTGCTAAGGCTTTCCAAGGACCTGTGTGCAGATGAATGTATTACTTGGTGACAAACAAAACTTCTCATTGCTGTTATTTCTGTTTTATTCAGACATAATTATTTAATTCAGACATATTATTTTAATTCAGACATATAATTAATATTAATAATAATAATTATTATTTTAATTCAGACATATTATTTAATTTTAAGCATCAGATCCAAAACAACTAGCAGAACAAGTTCAAATTCTTCTGGAATTGTCCTGTGAGTTCAAGTGCTGGGTTCATAGCTGATGCCTAACAAGAACTGATAAACAAATATGTTAGTCTAAATGTAAACAAACAAAAAAGAGCCCTACGTAATGAATACACTCTCTGATAGAGGTGGGTAGACCTAATTTGATCTCAAATTAAGTAAGCCTTTGGATCAAGAAAAACAATTCTAAATGAAGACAAAATGGTATTTTGTTTTACAAACAGGAGAGAACAGCTTTGTGCACAGGGTAACATCTCCCACTGCTCTCAGAGCAACAGCCAACAGAACTGACAGAGGGATCTGCATCCTTGGTGGTGGCCCAAGGAATGATGAGGAGATTAGACAAAGCACAACAAATGACCTCGGGCTGGGGCAGCTGTGGCAACTACAAAGAGTCCCTCAGGAAGATTTGTTGCTGCCGAACTGCCTGAACTGCAAACACACAGCATCACCTGACAGCTGTGTCCCTTCCAGTCTCATTCACACAGTCCTCCTCCAGCTACTGTGCCCTGGCTGTTAGAAGACGGGAGCTGCCAGTATCATATTTGGGTCACAATCTGGTTTTGTCTTGTGGGCTTTAACAAAACCTTAAAGGAAGTCAGTGATGAAAAGCCAAAAATTTTGTGCGACCTGAACGAACAGAGTAAAGCTAATTGATCCCTTGCTATCTCTGCTGTCTGTAAACTAAAAGTTATTCTGATGGCTTCCAAAAGATAACATTTCAGCAAGCTGTACAGATAAATAAATGTTATCATACATCTTATCACCAAAGGCCAAAGCAATCCTGGAACAGAATTTTCTCAGGAAATTGTTTATGAGAATCAATATTAAGAAACATGATAGTTTTACTCCTACTTCCCCTGATTTTCAGGGCACCAGCATTCAGTCTGCCAGACTGAATGAGTTTTCATGAGTTTTATTAGTCTGAATAAAGAATGAGAGTAACAATGACTATTTGGAAGAGCATAAAACACAAAGAAATTGCTAGGGTGTGCAGAACTCTTTCTATATGGCATCTGCCTCTCATTGCAAAAAGTTTGATATTAAACTGCAGCTGAACAATATTTCAGTTTATTGCTCTGTGCAAAGGCTCGCATGAAGTTCTTTGAAAATGCAACTATTAATTAGTCCTAATGAGGATACAATTTGCTTTCAGCAGACATGCGTTATTGGAAACAGCAGAAACAATTGCACTGAACAACAAAACAAGCTGCAATTAGAAGCTGATTGTCCACTGGCCCTGGAGCAACATACATAGCTGACAACTAAGGACAAATTATCTACATCTCCCATATTAAATTTTGATCATAATGTAGAGCATGGAAGAGGTATATGAGTATGTATCCTATCAGACTTGAACTTCTCAGCTGAAAGCTGATAGGGAAAAACCCCTCAGAGCTACTTTTATTCATTGACAACTCTTTATTAAAGAGCCAAAACACACTTAGGAAGTGCAGCAGCAGATCTGGGAGAGAGCCAGGAGACTGTCACCTCTTTGACATCCTCTGACAATCTGAGAAGTCAAAAGCATTTAAAGGGTCAACTCAGTGCTGTGTGTGGAGAAGATTCTGACCAGATGGACAACTGTTATACTCACAAATTCCTGAACTGTTGAACACTACTGTGGAGTAATACATATAGTCAAAAGTTAAAACAGAACAAGTATTACAGAGGAAAGACCAGCTGCCACTTACTGATGATAAGAAAAAGACTCCAGCTACCACTTCCTAGGTACCATAAAAGTCATATTGCCTCACAAAGTTCCCTAAACCTATAAACACCTGCCATAATGAATGAACTGGAGGACAGAGTGATGTGAAGATACTGCAGCCTCTTTCACAAACATTCTTCGGGAAGGGAACATGGTAAACCCTTTTGACCTGTTTCATTTATCCATTGCGAAAGAACAGACCCAGATTTAGCAATTATGACTAAAGTCAGAGAAACTCCAAGAAAAAAAGGTATAAAAAGGAGATTGAGATGAGAAAAGATGGAAGGAAGATTTCCATTCAAAATTGCTGACAAGTTGAGCCTGTCCTTCTTACCCCCTGGGATGCTGATTGGGTGAGAAATTTAAAGTTACGCATACTAATTACTTGCTTTTAAAGAACAAGAGTTTGCTTTAACTTCATAGTGTTTTAGTAGGTTGCTTTGCTTTAAAGTTTGTGCTTGTGGTTTGCTTTAAATTATTATTACATGGTTTTGAGTGTGTTTTTGTAGCCACACTCTACCCGCAATGACCATGAACTTTTTATTAGATTGTCACAATTTGTATTATTAAAAAGTGTGATTCCATAAATTGCTAGTGTGAGTCCTTTAAAAAGGTGCTAACAGTTTGCTGACAGCAGAATAACTCATGGGAGATATTTGCTGAGGGATTTTCCCTTTCACGGTTAAGTGACAGTCCCTGAAAACAGTAATCAAATTACCCTCATCTTGTGGATCTGATCGGTGAAGAGTTCCTGTGCAGAATACCAGACAGAACTAGATTAGACGTATATGGTTTTGTTTTTCCTGGGACACTAAGGGTTGGGTGTATAGTCCCCCCTTTTATGTGACAAGTACCATATCAGACAGGAGCAGTGAGGTGGCAGAGAGGAATGTTTTAGAATGCTGGTGAGGGTTAGTAAACCAAAAAAGTCCCATAAAATATTAGGCCTGCAACAACAGCAAACTGGCATTAATGTTTCCAGGTGTCTGGTGTCCAGGCCCATTCTCCTTTCCTTGGCATCACAGAAAGTGGCATCAAACTAGAACTGTCTGTGGGGACCAACAACACAGGCTATCCCCAGCAACATAGGAGCAACTTAACACTCCATTTCCTGCAATTCAAATCCAGGGTATAGAAAAGACATCCATTTCTTCTTCTCTCCATGCATAAAATGCATGTTCTTCTAAGCTAAAATTTAAATGCTATTGACAGTTTGTCATTTCCCTTTCCTCCTTTATCTCTCCAGTCCTTCACCCTCTGGACTTCTTTCTCTTAAACACTGCCTGTCTGCAGTCCTTTCACACATTTTGATGTGCAGGGGAGCATGCATCTATTAACGTGTTATAGAGGTTTTAGTTTACCTTCCTGGTAACTAAGGTCATAACTAAGGAAGTATTCCATCTCATTTCTTTACGTAAGCAAAGACATAAAGAGGGGAGTCGGAAGTCAGTGGGGCATCCTTCTTCTGGGAGGGCTGGAGGGCAGAGAAACTCCCTGCGGTCGCTCTGTGGTGGGAGTGGGCCGAGGCACAGACCTGCTGATCAGCCAGTCGGGAGGAAGGGTCCTGAGATTCGGGAATGACAATTTTTTGGATAAGAGGGAAGTGAAAACTTGTTGTTTTTCTTTTCTCCCTCTCTCTCTCTCTCTCTCTATATATATATATATATATATATATAAACTGCTTTAGTCCTACTGAAGTTTAGGTTCGTGGGATTTTTTATCCCTCTCTTCCCCCCCCCTCCCCTCTCTGTGGTTGGGAGGAGTCTTGGGGCCTCTGTCCCGGCCCCTTTGGGCAATTGGCATTTGGCCAATTTCAACCGGTCACACGTGTATAAAGCTAGACTGAAGAAGAAAAACCTACCTAGAAGCAAAACCGTCTGCAACAGCCTTGGGAGGTTAATGACAGAGGAAGAGAGAGACTAACCTGAGAAGGGAAGAGGACAAGGAGAGAGAAAGGGCTACTGAGATCTCTAGAAGGAAGATAAGAGGAGTGAGAGCTCTAAGAGGTGCGGAATGGTGTGGGACAGAACTGCTGAACTGGGATTCTTACTCACCTGCCCTTCCTGTTCAACAGCCTGCACTGTTTCACTTCCAAGCAATCAGCCAGTTAGTACTCCACATATATATTAGTATTTGTTACAGTCATTATCTCCTCTAAACCATTCCTGTTTAGAATTATCAATATGATTTTAAAAGAATAGTTAAACTACCAGAGATGGCTTTAAAATTTCATTTTACCTTGTAGTCATTTCCCTTTCCTCACTTACGTAGGTCAAAAAACAGGAGCAGAAGATCAGTTGTTCAAGCCACTCTGTTTTCACATATAGGGTTTTTTTTTTCCACTATATTTTTCTTCCTAGGCTGTCTTTAACTGTGATTGAGTTTTGAAAAAAAAACAACACTTTGAAAGACACAGTTATCTCAGAATTCTTATCCCTTGGAATATCTCAGAAACATCTATTTACTGATCTGGCTTAGTTTCTTTGGGCTCTGCACATCCTCTGTACCCTCTTTGATCCTGTTTGCATCCAGAAAGGCAGCAGAAGGGATACCAACAGAAAAAAGCTGGACAGATGTCATTAAGACTGTAATCTGATGTTGTGGAATGTACAGAAAACCTAAAAAACATTAAGAAAAAAAATCTGATTTCAGCCATTTTCCACACATGCTTTTTCTCCATAATGTTTCTTCTGCTCCACAGAGTATTATTTCCTGTATTTCCAGTAGAAGTTAATCCAGCTAACTAATACAAAAAAGGTTTTTACAGTATCTTTTGACCTTAGGCCATGACCACACTGGGCTGATAACAGCTGTGGTGGGTCGAAGCGGCTTCTCTATGGTCCCACAGCCTCCCGGGGCCTGGAGGGGATTGCGAAATCCCCGTGTGGTCAGGAGTAACGAGATGTAGCACTCCCAGGTGGCGTGTCATAAAAAAGCATTTTATTACCGGTGTTCAGGGTATTTAAATCCCTCGGGCGGGGTTTGAGAGGTGGGATGTGATAGGGTAAGGGTTCAGGGAGAGCGGTGTGGCTTGGGGACACAGGGGCCAATAAGGGAGCAGGAGGAGCAAAACCCAGTGGGGACCCAGGGATAGGGATTGACAGGTGATACATCCTATAAGGTCGGGAGGGGGGCGGGGCTGGATAGCCAGAAAAAAGGAACAGTCTATTTTCACATGTGTGCAGGGGTTTCTAAGGGTTACAGTCTGAACACGGAAAAACCCGTACATAAAAGACGCAGGTAATGTTGAATTATAAAGTCTCTGGTCCTTTGGAAGCTGTCACAGCGCTCGTCCTTTCTCCATGGACTTCTTTTTCCACGATGTATAATCCTCTGTCTCTGCTCTGCATACGCTGTGATAGAAGTCTTTCCCAACAGGCTGAACACAACTGCAATGTATATTCTTTTGCAAAGGCTTTAATGCAGCAAGAACTATTCTAACACATTTGTTAAACCTCAGTTATTTGTGATACTCTGTGTACTTGAGGAATATTTTTAGAACTATAGTAAATTGAAATTCCACATGCAATAATTATTGAGGTTTTAAATAGCTCCTATTGTACCAAAGTGACTTTATGCAATACAAAAATGGAATCAAAGAGAAAAAAAAAGATAAAAACAATAATAAAGATACAGACAGCCGTACATGCCCACTTCAGTGAGCAGAAAGAGTGTTACTCATCAGAAATCAGGCAATACTGAAGAATATTAGAGTGTAAATGTCCTTAGTACCAACAGACCAACATTTTCCTGTTCCATTTTCATTAAGAAATATATGAAGCACGTATTCATCGGAAGCCAAAAAGAACTGAGACTTGCCCAGTCTCTCAAAGCAGTGTTACAACCCTTGGACTGAGCCAGCCCACAATAACCCAGTCTGCCCTCCATATCACAACCAGCTACCTGCCTTCACTTAATCTAGAGATCACAGAAGCCTGGCCACAAATTCTGGAGTTTAGTGATGGGATTGAAAAAGAACCCTGCAGTAAAACAAGTAACTAGAAAGATCCCTGACTTGCAATATGCTCATAAAATCTTTGGATCCAATACAGAGAAATGACAGAAAAACACTACATCCTTGTTATTTCATTGAAGGAAAATCCTGCCCATTGTGCTTGCCTTCTTATATAGTTGCATGAACTTGCAGGACTTGCAAAGGTCAAAGAATGAACTTTGGAGGAGATTAGATATAGAGGATACAAAGATGCCTTTGGATGCAGAGCCCTGAATGACAAAGGTTCACTGAGTCCTAGTAAGGGATTTTCAAGTTCTGACTAATTTAAATCCATAAAGTCCAGTTTGTTTACATTTAATATCCTCTTCTCTTGGAAGGTCTTTGGCACTGAGAATAAAACTGTCAAAATTTAAAAAAAAAAGTTCCTTTAAAAAAACCCCACAGAACACAGCCCCAGAGAGACTGAAGACCCAACAGCATTTTTCACTTACATGCTTCAGTTAAGGAAATAACTAGTAAAAAAGAAACTAAGAACAGAGGAGATGATTCCCAGTTTTCACCATGAAATATGAATGTTGAATGAGCAAGTCTTGTATTCATCCTACATTGTTAAAGAAAATTCTTCCAATTTTTCTGCAATACATACATATATAAAATTTAAATAAGGGCTGTCTGCATTATTTTGTACCCATTTATTCTACAAAAGCTTTTTGACTTACAATAGGTGCAGAAGGAAAAACTAAGTGTGTTTAATCTGTGAACCCTACTTTCAGAATGGCTTTGATACCGCTTTTATACAACCTTCATAATATAACTTCAACTAAATGAAAAGTCCCATCAGTTACAAGCTTTGAAAACTCAAGACAGTCTCCAAGGAAAAACATTAGTGCGTGAAATTAAGCTACATATAAAATTGGTCCACTTGAAATATCTGAACATGACTTATTTTATTTGTGCCAATGAAGTTTCTTTACATTTCTTTACATGCTGGCCAAGGAACAAGAGGTGTGAAAACTAAGACTACCAACACCTTCCCATATACCCAAACTGAAATCCTGCTTTCAAACACTTCCCAAAAATATTTGTTTGCAGTGTAGCTACAATACCATATTACTGTTGCATTTAATATCATGGATACATATTTTTCTCTCTTCCTTCCTCCCCTCAGAAATCTGCCATCTGATAATAGATGTTACATATTCGTGCGTTTTTTGTAGCAGTTTCTAGCTGACATGAACCATGAAGAGCATTTTGTTACAATACTTACAAGGTCAAAAACCTCAACAGAGGACTGAATTTCTTCTGTCAGATCACATTTAGACCAAGCTGCTTCATCCTATGAAAACCAGAGCTTTTGAGGGACTGCAGAAATGCAGGACTAGATGCTCCAGATGACTCATAAATCTGACGGTATCCAACCCTGGAGCTTATATGCCTCCAGGCTCCAGGAGACAAGGTGCCATATTATGGTTGCAAATGAGTACACTACTTTTAGTACATTCTAATCCTTCCTTGAATCTGGCACTAAACAAGACATGGCTGAGGCACACTCAGCTTCTCTTGGGGTTTACAGACCAGGTACTGAATGCAGCTGCCACAGGTGCTGTCCTATGAACAACAACGCATTGCTGGCAGCTGACATTACATCTAGCCAGCACTGTTCAGCGAGCCCGATCCCACTACTTCAGATCTGTTCTTTTACTGCCCTAAAGCTCACGGTTGCTGTGGCTTCATGTATTTGTTTCATCTGGAATTGCACTCCAAGACCACCAGAATGTTTTTCATACTACTTCAGCCACATCAGCATAAAATCTCACCCCTCTGTGATCTTTTCAACTTAAAGAACAATGGCTGTCTTGCACTTTCAAACGAAGAAATTCCTTATAAGCCTCCAGCATCTCCACCTGCAATAACTGGAGATTTATCAAGGTCAAGCACAGAACAGTTTTTCTGCTTGCAAGTTGCAGATGCTCCAGGAGGCTGATTCTCTACAACAGCCTCTCTCATTGATATCATAGATTTGGCAACATCTAACTATTGATCAAGTGTTGGTTCCACCAATTTTCTGACCACATACATGTAAGCAGTTTTTTGAAAGACACAAAATTTTGCAATTTTGAAAATGCAGTGTTTTTTTCTTGAAATGATTTCTCATACATAACTTTAGAAATTTTTACTTTTTGTGTCAAAAAAATTATTCATCTTATCCTTGTTTTGCAAACTCTTTTAAACATGGAATTGAAAAACATGTAGTATCTCTTCATAAGTTTATAGTATCTCTCCTATTTTTTCAATCAGGAGTTTCCCGACATTGTTTGTTTGTTAAACTGTGATCTGTGAAACAAAAGAAGAGAAACATAAGGTCCAAGCTCAATATGCAGACCTCTGCTGAGGAATCCATTTAGTGCAGGTAGTGCTGCTCACTGTGAACTGCAGGTTGAGCTCCAGGTGGGAGGTCCAGGTAAGAGATCATGAACTGCTGTCCCTTTGCAACAGAAAGGGCCAGGGGACCCAACACTCACACACAGCAGGAGCTGAGGACTCCCAGACCTTCACGTGCTGTAGGAGGATAAAATCCCAGGGTTCCCTTGTTCAGGGTCCCTCCTTAAAGACACCAGCTCAAGCTGTTATTTTGTTATTTAGTTACTGCGCCAAGATTAAACTATTTCAAGGATCTGGACTGTTATGCAAAATCTGGGGTCAAGCTAGTAAGGAAACCTGGTCTGACTGTGTGAGTGTGGTATGTGCAGCTGCAAAGGAGCCTCCATCCCAACTTGCTGGTGCCAGTGTGATTGCCAGAGTGGCTCCTGGACAGTCTGACAGGGAAGTTTCCTTAACACCCATTCCTGGGAAGCCATAGTCAAACAGTCATTTATTCTCTCTGCATTTCAGCTAACAAATCTAGTAACACTATCACTCTCCCATCTCATCTTCTGAGGTTTGTTTTTGAAACGTTTACTACATCCAAGATACCATAGTCTGTCACAGTGAGACTACATGGACGAGTGGTACATATAGCACATTTTCTATACACAGCAGCTGAGATGCAGGTTAATCACCCAGTGCAAGCTCTAAGGCTCCTGTAACAGTTTCAGGCACAAGAAAAGATCCAGCACATTCACAAGTAGTCTGAGCAAGTCAGCAGCACAGTGCAGTGGTCCTTCACCCTACAGACTATAAGACAGCATTGGGAGCACCAGTAAATGGTTCAGTGGCTAACACAACTGAACACTTGCCTGAAAGCAGCTTCATACTCATAGTCCTGACTCACAAGTGACTGCTGTAATTCTCTATGCTGCCAAGTACATCTTTTGCACAAATGTGTAGTGCAGTGGCTACAAACTTGTGCTTCAAAGCTACAGTGTTTTACTGCAGTATATAAAATGCATAGCCTTACTGCATTAATTTGGCAAGTTTAGACACACTAGTCTAACTCTGAAAATATTGAAGACAATGTTTCCATAAGAACATGCCTTAAAGCGATGGCAATATAGGTGTACAGAACACACTGAAGGATTTTCTCTAGCAGTTAAATGACATTGAATTGCATGGTAGCTGAATATTCAGGAAAGAAAATGCTTGAATAAAACACATGGGATATCTCTCTTTGGAAGGGGTATCATCAACCCAAAATGTCCTCTAAAGTTATCAATATTAATGAAAATAAGCAATAGTTGGTCAAGGACATCCATTCAAACTTTAAAAGTGGTTTTTCATGAATATATTATAGCCCAACTTTTTCTCTGGAGAAAACCTGGTAACTTATTAAAGTACTGACTTCACATACTAAAGCAAATTAAAAAAAAAAGTCAAATGGACTGGCATTTAGCAATTCTTGACTGACATTCCATCAAGAAATGTTGCCTTGCAGTAAACAGCTTTGCAAATAGTACTGCAAATTCAATGTGTTTATCTCTGAGGGAATAGCCTGAGCCTTGTTTTTTCCTAGAGCTACACCTGGTTCTTTTGACCCTCCCTTTTCAGATCAGCATCAGCCCAGTGTTGGAAATACAACATACTTGAATTCACTGCTCTTACATAGGGACTGGGGGGACAAGGAAAACAAGGGATAAGGCTCTGATTTTCTCATCATAATTTCCACAAAAAAACTGTCAAAGGAATCCTTCCAGAGTAAGTTTTATGTCTAAGAGAAGTCCACCTTGAAGATTAAGTTCTGGTGCGCTTGTTTCGCTTGTTTAAGTCTCAGGCTCAGGAGCCAGGGACTGGTTCTGCTGGACTGCCCTGGCTGCGTCTGTGCATCCACAGTTGTACTGCAAGCATGAAGCTGTGCTGTGAACCCCTCCTACAGCAGAGTCTTTTTGTACCTAGGGGCCATCAGCTGTAACTATGCATTCTGCTTTTAAGGCAGCCTTTCAAGTATAATAGTAAAGAGCATGAGTTTGGATAAACACCATCTAAATTACTATCTGAACAGGCCAGTTGGAATATTGCAACTGTTTGTTTCATAGCTGCTTGTTTTCTTCACTTACAGTTGCTATTCAAACAAAAAAAAAAATTAGTCATTCACTAATTAAAGGATTCCTGCTACTGCTTCCCCATAAACAGACTTTTTCCCTCATGTACCTACAGAGACCTTGAATAAATCAGTTCTGCCTGAGTATCTAAAAGGAGAAGAAAGTTATGTTTCCCAACTTGATGTGCAAGGCTCCAGGAAGATTCAGCAGCCTCACATGGTAGATTGCCTCCTGGTAAAATCAGGGTGGCAGCAGTACCCAGGGCACAAAGCTCCTGAATTAAGAGGACTCTTAATTTAGCTTCTCCCTGACCCTTCCTGGTCTTCTTGTGTCCTTAGTCACCCATCAGCAGAAATGCGCTTTCCGCAGTCACCTCCTTGGTAGACACTTGGAAATTACCAGTTCAACAGCCCGATGAGTGGAGTTTCTGCTAATGATTTTCCACCACTCTGAGCTACAAATGTATTATGACAGACTACCATTACTGAACTTCATGGAGGTTTTAATATACTTTTTTCTCTACACCCTCTATTCTTCTGAAGGACTGTAGTTTAAAGATCCCTGCATTCAGGGTGGGATTTTAGCCAAAGAAAAACAGATAATAGCAGGAGGTTGCTGTTAGCAGGCTACAGACAACAGGGACCGTGCTGCAGCAGCACTCATCAGTTTTCATCCTGTGCCTCCACTCCTGAAGTTGTCATAGCAGGTATGGACAGGACAGGCCCGAGCATCACCTTTCAGGAATGCAGGGAGAAAAGGAACAAAATGAAACCCAAACCCCCAAAAATCAAAGCTCTTCCCCACAAACAACAACAAAAAGTATTACATCGAGCATTTTGGTCAATTCCTCTTTCATGAGAGAGTGACTGTTATTAAGCAGAGCATGCAGTGCTCTCAGTGGCTGAACCAGCCAAGTCCTATTCAAGTTCCCATGCCCAACTCTGAAAGGGCATTGCAGCCCTCACCCATGGTTCTCCTGATGGTCAGAGCCATGTTGTAACCTGCAGCACTTCCAGCGCCTTGGTTTGTGCAAACACACAGGTTCCAATGAAATATACTGCTCCTGAGCAAGTTAATCCTTAGGAAGGGGGATGACAAAATAATCTGCCACCTTTTGTTGAGCATACCAAATGAAGAAAGCATCCTGTAGAGAAAATGAGTTTTCCTGGTGTGGAATAATGGATACAGTTTAAAATTAAAGGAGAGCAAGAATTGCAGATACTCAGCTGCCACTTCCCAGGCGGAACATAGTCAAGATGCCCTAGAAAGGTTCCCTAAACACTGATAAGCACCTGCTATGGGGAATGCAATAGAGAGAGGAGTAGCATGAAGGAACTCTGGCCTCCCACCACAAACATCCTGCAGGGACAGGAACATGGTGACACTTTGTAGTTCAAAGACCATGTTGTATCAGTACACCAAGGAAGACAGATGCCAAGGGCAACTACCCAATTAAGCGCTTAGGACTAGAGTCACTTAACCTCCACCTAAACCTAAAGAAATAATACAAAATAAGTTGGAAATAGAGAAAAAACAGAGGAAGATTCCATCAAACCTGTGGGAATATTTGATGGGCTGAAACTGTCCTCTTCCCACCAGGGATGGCTATCAGGTTAGAAACTCATTCTATGTTCACTGAGTGCTGCTTCCAGGGCTAGAGCTTGTGCTTCACTATATAATATATTGGTGGATTGTTTTGTATTAGAGTTTGTGCTTGTGCTCACTTTATAGTAGTATTAGATTGCTTGTAATACATTTTTGCAGTTAGGCACTATCACCAATAGTTCAAAACTTACTAATCCGTCATGATTTGTTTTAATAGCGTGTTATTCTGTAAACTGTTAAGAGTGCATCCTTTATAAGGTGCTGACAGTTTGTCAGCAGTGGAATAACATAGTGGAAGGCCTTCTGGGGCGTCTCCCTTACACTGTTGGCTCAATCTCATGGAAAAGGCAATTGAATTACACCCAATCCTGAGAATCCACTCAGTGAAGAGCTCCCTTACAGGATATATGATGGACTAGATCAGACATAAATGGTTTCATTTTCCCTGGTATACTAGCAGACATATAAATCACTGAGGGTCAAGAAAATCTCCCCTCTTTAAGGGTCAGGCAAATCTCCTCCCTTTCACATGACAACTGGACCATCTAATGTTGCTGGGAGACAAAAAAAACACCCACACGACCTCATTTCAATACCACCCCTTTTTCATGTTCCTCACAGAGACCCAGCCTGGGATGTTTGCTTCCTGACTGCATCATGGAGCAGCATGAGCGGAAATGAAAGGTCAATGCTAAAAAGGCTGTGAACACAGTGCAGAGAGGCTTACTGAAGTATTTTTACTCTGTATCAGCCTCTGCAACAGCAGAAAGGGGACTAAGAGAGGACTGTGCTTCAGTAAAAGCAGTGCTGGTTCCTCAAGGACTCTGAGGTCACTGAAACCCATATAACTGCACCTCTTCCATTAGCTGGTACTATCTATGCTTGCATTTTCTGCTACAAACAAATACTGTTATATAGGAAAATATGGATCTAATTAATAAAAATAGGCTAGAAAGCTTAAAATTAACCCAAATATACTAAACTGATTCCCTTTTGATGTTTCTGCTCAGAGGCATTAATCTGCTTGCTTTTAATACAGCTATACTCTTGCATGCAAAGGCATGTGATTTGATGACATTTTGAAAGAAATATTTGGAAAGCCTTAGATAAGAGGAGATGAAGAAATGTAAATAAGCAATAATAACATCTGCAAACAGGATTGTACTGTGCTGACTTAAACCAGCACCTTAGGCTTGGCTTATTTCTGTAAAATTAAAAAATAGCTGTCCCTTTCCCACAGCATTTGAGATTTACTGCTTTAAGTAAATTTGCTACTCAAAGTTTCTGAAAAGCCCAAGAGCACATGAAAGTTTTTTACTGCCTTCGCTGCCTGGTGAGGAGATAGTCTTGTCTCAGTGAGTAAATATATGGCTATAAAGCAAACCCACAGAGTAATTTACAGCAGCCTCCAGATTTACGTGCTCTCCTATGGATTATTCTCAACACATGCAAAATTCAAACATGCAGTTATATCTGTTGTTCATCAGCTACTTAACCTCAAGTAAGAAGTCAGTTTAAATAATTGTAAAATTTCAACAGGTTTGAGTCCAGGCAAATGCGTCACAATCTAAGGCAAAACGTGGTGACGACTGTGGTGAAGCGAGCTGTCCCCTTTGCAGCCCACAGGAAAAGCCCCCTGAGACAGAACTGCTGTTTAAGTTTAGGACTTAGATCTGTGAATGGCTGACTCAACCACAACTGACTGTAAACCTTCCATTCCCCTGTTCCCCGCACCATCAGGGGAAGGAGGGGGCATGGACAGACTGAGGGGTGGTGGTGGAAAAGTGTTTCTAACCTGTTTTGATTTCTTAGTTTTAGGTTTTAGTTTGTTAGCAATAAATTTAAGCATTATTCTAAGTTCTGATTTGCCCGCAGTATCAATCAAAGCTCCTCTTTCAGTTGTTATCTATAGCCATAAATTCCAAGCTGGTTTTTTTTCCCCTTCCCTCTGGAAGGGAAAGGTGGGGGAGACCTTGAAGGAGTTTTGTTGGACACCAGCTGTTTTATCCAGGGTCAAACCACCACACAGTGTTTTATTAATTCATTTTGTGAGGCTTTGCATCAGCCTCAATGTGTGCATTTCTCATTGAATATAGCAGGGCAGCTGAAATAGGTGAGGGTGAAACAGGTGAGGAAGTTTGCTGTTCAAACTTCCCCCTAGTTTTTCATCAAATGGCAACCATTAATACCAACCTGTAATGAACTTTCTGAGTGGCAACTTCAGTTCATACACTATTGGTGCCTGTTAGTTTACCCTTCATCTCCTAAAAAATAAACACACACACACTTTGGTTTCCAGAGCAATAATACATGTTGAAAAGTCTCTTTGGTCTAACTGTGAAACAAGGTGGATGCCAGGACAAAAAGATTTTCCTTTCTATGAAGATGAACCCTGGCACAAGAAAGCCTGGGTTTGGAGCATGACTGCTTGACAGGGCATGAACAAGAAGTATGTTTTTGTTAGACTTTTAAATGGTGCATACTACACATATTCTGCAAGTTTATTTTTTTTTTAAAGAAAAGGACAGTACTTCTGAAAATCTAACTGGAACACTTGCACAACAGAGGGTAAGTTTACCTGGATAATTTGACAGATAAATGCCATGTGGCAATGTAGAAAGAGAAAGGATAATATAAATAATAGTATCTGACTATCTGAGACATGGATGCAGGGCTGAAGACAATTCAATTTCAAGCTCTGTGCTAGACTTTCAGTTTCTAAGCAGGGGAACCCTTTTTACCTTACCATCTAAAGAAAATTTGATGTCCATAAAACTGGAAATACAGTACAAAACCCCCCCAAACAAACCAACCAAATACATAAATACCTTGCCTCTTCCAAACCATGGACAGAGAAGAAATTCTGGTTTTATCACCTGTCAAGACACTCGCACCTGAAAAACACTGATTTGTGTTTTACACACTTGGCTGGTGTTGTTGCACTGTTGACTCCCTTGTCAAGGCTGTCATGATAGTTACATCAATTCCCATAAAAACTGTGCAACAATCATGGACTTCACTAAATGGAAGAACAGAGATCCGAGCTGGAAAGCTATGCTGTACTTTTAGCCATGAGTAGCTTAACAGCACTGAAAAGCAGAATTCCTGTGTAGAGCTAAAATACTCTCACAGACATGCCTGAGCCCCTTGTTGAGAGATCAAAAGCTCAGAGATGATAAAAAAAACCGCAGAGGAGATCACAGCGTGGTGACAAACGGCTCGTGCGCGTGGCCCTTTGATAAATCGGTCCAGGTAGCAGGACCCCTGCCCTGCTAGAGTTGCACTAAACCCCGCGGTGCCTGTGGCCTTGTTTGTGTGTCTCTGCTGCCTGGTGTTGTTCTGGGAGCCTTCAGTTAGCAAGGAAATGAAATAAATTGCTCTTTGCATTCAGCTTGATTTTGTGATTGCCCTGGTCACCAACATTGTGTCAACTCACACACGGCACATATTTTAGCATTGCTTAAGATAGTAAGCATATAGAAGTTGAAATTGGTCCTGTTGAAAGTACTTGAATAAGAACATAAATCTATGTCAAACATACATGGTTGTCCATGTGCATACCAGAATACTAACATTTGAAAAAAAGTAATACATGAAATATTATTTTACTCTCTTTGTGAAGGACTGTCCTTGCTTGAAGGAGTCTTAGGAAACTCTCAAGTAAGCTTGTAATCCTACTGATATTATCTCTGTTTAGTAAATGTGTCAGAGACACTCACCCTTCGCTAATTCCATTCATGGAAAAACTAAAAACCCAGCACTGCCATGGTAGCCATGACTTTATTTCCTGCACCTTAAAGCCCTACATCTCCCCAAAGCCATTTTGAGCCAGCTCCTCACTGAGGCAACTACGCTGTTCTGATTGTAAAAAAAGCAAACACTAGCTAGGAGAGACTTTTTGCAGGTGCTCTACTATATAGCAGGGCACATTGTAAGCCAGTAGAAACACCTCGTAGCTTGTAGGCAGCACATTGCCATTTTGCATTCTCCAAAAACTTTATTGATCAACCAAATTAAAAAAATTTAATACAGATAAAGCAAAATCTAATGCTGCTCACATCATACTGCTGGTGGTACAAAGCAGAAAACCAGTGATCACATTACAATCATTAAGTACTGCAGGTACCTCAAAAGAACAGTGTCTTCACAGATTAAAGGAATAACTTTGCTTACACGAAATCGGATCAGTTATGTTTAGCTCTGAAACAAAGAGGAAAGTGATGAAGGCCACGCAATGCAGCAAAAATCTGCTCTGCAAGAGCATTGGTCGGCACATGCACAAGCCCACTGATCATCCCTCTCCTCCTCTGTGCAACTGGACTCCATCCTTTCCTGCTTGAACTCTCTTATCCCTACTGATATTTGATAATTATGCTTCCTTTCTAACAGCTCATCTGCTGACTTGTTTTTCCATTTCTTTTAAAATTGCAGTGGAAGAAAACTAGGCATGGTTTTAGAGACGTATTTAGAAACACTGGCTTATTCTTCACTGCCAAAAGAATTTCTTTTGATCTTCAATAAACTAGTCTTCGAAATAACTTGCCATTGTAATCAGTCTAATTTTAGAAATGCTGGCTAACTGGGTATTTTCTTCAGAAACCCTTCTCAAGTAATGCAGATGGCTGAAATTACAGCAATTATGAATGTGTGAACTAAATTGTGCAGAGTTCAACCTTAAAAACAAGAAATCCCAAAATAATACTTCAAACAATTTGAAGGAAGCATTACATGCAAATTGCAGAGGCTACCCTACTTTCAAATTTTCAAAGCTATAAATTTTTCAAGTTCACGAGGTCAGGGAGCCATGTTTTAACTACGGGAAGTTGCACAGGTTTCTCCCCTTTGTGATGAGGTTTGAAATACCTCCCTTGTCAGAAAGCCTGCAGGAAGTACACAAGATCTGAGAGGGCAACAGTTTCTGCATCTCATTTGTCCTGAAATGACCTTGTGTTTTCACAGTATAGTTTGTTTCTTAGTTATACCTGTGCTGAAGCAAAATCCTCACATGAAAGTTCAAATTGTGGTGAATTAAGACATAACAGCTTCTAATTAGGGTTACATGGAGCTCTCTGCTTAGGGAGGCTTGGCCTCAAAATAGTATGACAAAAGAACATCTCCTGCAGGAAATATGAGCTGTGTAAAATGGAAAATGAGGACAAAGCAGAACAAACTAGTGTAAAATCTACTGAGTGTGGCAGATGTTTGCATATGTAAACCTGATTTTGTGTCATTGGTACACATTAGCACTGTGCTCTTTGGGAAGGATCTGTTACAGGAAAACACAATCACCAATGAAGCAAAGTAATTTTGCTGGTGTAAGAAAAGGAAGAAAAAGAGCCATGAGATGGAGGAAGAAAATGTAAAAAAACCCAGTGCAAATAGAAATTTCGCCAAGATATGTTTCAAAACCTATCCTACAGAAAGTATGGCTGCAGTAACAGAAAAGTGTTCTGATTAATCAGGAAACACTCACAAGCAAGCGTTTTGACCTTAACTAGCAGGCAAATCCATTTTTTTAAATAATAGTAATACTAAAAAGTAATATACATTTTTTTTAAATGTGGAATTTAGTTATTACACATTAATGGTAATTAAAAATACAACAGTTATAATACAGATTAGGGGGGAAAAAGCCTGCAAATTCCATTTTGCACTTGATGATCAAAAAGTCTTTACAAATTAATTGACTTAAATTTCAGAATCTCTCTTTTCCTTAATGTCTAAAGTGAGCAATGACAGAGAGAAAAAATAAAATAAAATTGAATAGATGTTTCTCTACTACATTTCAGAGAAAAGGAGTTTTAGAAGTGTGACTACTTTGCACTGAGGCTAATAACTTGTGTGCAACAAATGAGTTAAAGACATGGTCATCAAAAAACTGCCTCAGTTCTGTGAAGCTCTTTTACAGAACCTGCTGCATTCTAATGGTGTTTAACAGCCATCATTTCTGCCTTGGGGACCAGAAGAATAACTTTTGATCATGTGAGTGGCCTAAACAGCCCTTTCTGTACTGGTGCTCACTGTCAGTAAGGCAGGAGGAATAATTCCTTGAGGAGTACATATATCCCCTCTTTCTGAACTGGGCAGTGGCCATCAAGGCAGGTGATGAGTTTTACCAGACTGTAACTGCAAAGGCACGCAGGACCCCACTGCTGCCTGACAAACTCAAGGCTGCTTTAGCTTCTTCCGCTTTCTTGCTCTAGGTACCACATTGTGCCTGTACAGACTTGCATGCTGTGGAGTGGGGCCCTGCAGAGGCACCTCCCCTGACACGACACTGTCTGAGACAACGTTCATGACTCAAAGAGGCTACAAACTAGTTTTCTACCTTGCCAGGACATCATGCAGTCCAACTCATTAAACATAGTTCAAGCATTCCAGGAACTTGGAAAAGAATCTAATACTAGTTTTAAAATGTTTCTGGGGAATTTTGACTGCCATCACAACCTCGCAGCACCAAACATAACAGCCAGCAACTGATCCTACTCAGAGCAAAACACACAAGAATATACTTAGAACTACACCATACCTTATATAGCTACAGCCAAGCCCATTCTTCATCTTTTATGGTATTTTCAAATACATTTTCAAAGTTTAAAACATAATTCAAAAAGAATGTAAACAATGTGGACACTCTGATCTTCTCTACCGCTAGCTGTCTCAGCAAGTGCCTGAAATCCTTTACCACTCATAAATCAACTCTTTCATCAAAGGAACAGCTCTGTTAATTCCAGACATTAAGGCAATCATTATCATGTAAGTTATATGAGTCAGCCAGACTCACCAGTCAGATCCCATAAGTAGAGCCAAGTGACCATGACAGTAATTTACAACCCCTGGGCATTTAGCTGTGGGGTTTTTTAAGCAGTTCATCACTGGCCAAGGTAATAATGGGAAAGGATTATTTCTAGTTATTTGTTTTCATAGTTGAATCTGTTTTTGAGGGACAGAAAATTAGGTACATATGCTCATCCAAAGTCTTGGCTGTGCTCACAGAAAGATATCCTACTTCCAAAAATAGAAAAGGCCTCTGTGGTGCTCTAGATGCAAACAGCAGATATAAGCAGTTACCTTAATCTTCCTGTACTGGCTGCCAATCCATGTGTATTTTCCTCATCCTACCTTAGCACTTAGGATTTCTGTTCTTAGCCATTGATAAAAATGTATGTGATAAAAATACTCGTTAAACTTGGTATTTTTATTCCTCGTTCCAACACCATGGAAGTCATCACCTTGGCTCAGTTAAAGTCATTCTACAAGTCAAGAATAGGTTTTTAAAATGGGACAAATTTAAAACTGAGTTGTCAGTAAAGCAGGCAGGGGGAGGCAGACTAGTATTTTGTATTTCTTGTAATTGGCATGTTAGAGGGAAAAGTAATAACAACTGGGGGGGGGGGGGGGGGGGGGGGGGGGGGGGGAAAAAAATAAAAAGAAGTGAGTTTTTTTTTG
>VZUH01089209.1:0-20189 GCA_013401175.1 Xiphorhynchus elegans
GGTAAACCTGGGTCTGGTTTGGGAAGAAAGGTGAGGGCTACCTGGGAGCCAGGGAAAAAGGGCTTGTGAAAGGTAGGAAAAGGGATTTAGGGCAGGGATAGCTGCACTTTGGGAGGGGTTGAGGGATTATGGAGAGAAGGGAGATATTGTGTTTGTGTGGGCACCTGCTGGGTGGCTTGTGGAGAGCTGCTGGAGGTACAAAGGCAGCAACATTGCCTGGGGTTAGGGAGTACCTGGGATAGGGCTTGAAGGGGTGTGGGGACATGTGAGATGGTGGCCTTGGCTCTGTGGGAGCTCAGGTGTCAGCTCAGGTATCCTTGGGTTGCCAGAGCTGTTTCCTTGTAGATAATTAGGGTTCTCCCGTGTGTGTGTGAGGCTGCAGCCCGTTATTTGAAGGGTTTGAATAGAGCAAACAGCCTCAAGGTGTGCCAGGGGAGCTTCAGGTTGGCTGTTAAGGAGAATTTCTTCACTGGAAGGCTTGTCAAGTGCTGGAACAGGGCAGTGGTGGAGTCACCAGGTATTTAAAAGACATTTATGTGGCACTTGGGGTCGTGGTTTAGTGGTGGAGACTTGATGGTCTTAGGGGGCTTTTCCAGCCTTAGTGATCCCATGGTTCTGTTCCATAATGGCACAAAGAACAGCCCAGGAACTGAAGTGCTGGATCCTTTCAATAGCTCCAGCACAATACCTGGAAGTATTCACCAGTGGGAAGCCAGATAATAGAGGAGCAGGGACCTTGCACGTGAATTGCACACAAACAGTTGGCCGAGCTACCTGTGTCTCTGTTTGCTGGGGATTTTCAGTGTAAACCAAAACAATTTAAAACAAACAGCGTTTTATGTTTAGTACAAGAAGGGAACAAAGGCATTTTCACTTTTTGGACGATTTGCCTGTGACATGAAGGATTCTGCACTGAGGGAGAGAAATGGAGGTGGTTGTGCTTGCAGCACGTGAACATGGCTGTTGTGTGCTGGTTATGTTCCCTCTCTGCTTGCAGTTAGACATGGAATTGAGCACGAGGGAGAAGGAAAGTGACCTTTGCAAATAATTTTTTCATTGAATAAATTAGTTGTTTAGAAAGAGCTCAGTATTTCTTTAGAGCTGTAAAGCATCTAAAAATTCACGATCCACAGCAAAATGCCAAGATGGTAACAAAAAAAATTCTGCAAGAGAAAATGGTTTCCACTCAAGCCTCTCTCTTCCTGAGTGATTTTTGTAATCTGAGACCCTGTTTCAGAGTTGTCATGAGAACATTCAGGCTCTGTGAACATCTGCAAGCTTTTGAGCTCCACTGGGAGCTCCAGCCAGCATCTGTAACTTGGCGTGTTTAGAGGAGCCATGTCATCTGCTAATTTTTTTCCCCCTCAACATTTTATTTTTGTGCAGTTCTCTTTTTTTTTTTTCTTTTTTAATTTTCAGGCCAGATGGAGGCCAGTGTTTGCAATAAATCTCCCAAGCAGTCAGCAGATAGCAGGCAGTTAATAAAAATAACTTAAAACAAAGCAATCCGTTACCCTCCTCCCCCTGCCCCCAAGCCCCAAACAGGAATGGAAAAATTCTTCAGACTATATAAAGACTAGAGAAAGGGCCAGAGAGCATTCTTGGAGTTCTTCCACGTCCTTTGGAGTTCTGCTGTGCCCTGTGTCACGTGGGGAGCTGGCGACCCTCGGTGTTGTAACGACCTGAGCAAGTGAAGAATGGGTTTGGAAAGAGAAATTCAAAATCCCTTACTAAGAGAGGAATACTGCCCAAAAAAGGGGATGTGTTTTTGGAAGGTGATGTCATCCTTCCTGTGTCTGTGTTTAGTGGGGAATGAGTGTGTTCTTTACAATGCAGCCATTTCTGAACAAAATGTCTACTAAACACTTGTTTTAAGTATCTCCATGTGAACACCAGTGTAGATTTGTTCTGTTTGTGGGGGGCTCTGCACCCACCCAGTTTGAATTACCTTTATGTAAAACAGAGTAGGCAAATCCTCATTAGTCATTCTGCATGCTGGTAACACAACCCAGATGAGTTCTCACCATGTGGGGACGTGCAAAATGAGTCCTCGGGTTAATTTTCCCGTTGTCTCTTCCTCCGTGCCTGCCATTATCATCCTCTGAAGTGTTCTGTTGTTAATCACATCGTGGTTACGTGCATGGCTTTTTTCCTGTGCCTTCAGAGGAGCCATTGAAAGAGGAGTGTTGGGAGCACAGCCCTGCCAGGGCTAAAGGATTTTTGTGGTTTCCCAAGCAGTTTTAGCGGGGGACTCGTGTGTGTGGAAAGATTAGCAGTCTGTACCCGTGTGTTCCTGATGTAATTATGCCGAGGTTCAGGATTTTGTAACAAGTTTCACTGGATTGTTTTGGTTTTTTTAAGGAGTGCACTGTGTTTTAGCAATGCAAAAAGAGAGATGATTTGACTTGCTAAAGTACAGGAGAGGGGGAACGAAAGAGATACAAATCCCATTCCTTGAATATGAATGGTTTTCTGCCATGTTAGGGATGTAAGATGGCTAAAGGTCTGTGCTTGAGTGCAGCCCAAGTTCAGAGGGATGTCTAATTGATGGGAACAGAGAGGTGGAGGAAGTGCTGGGGAAGAAGTTGCCAAGGAGAGCAGGAGAGCTGTCACATCCACTCAGCCACCCACGGAGCTTCAGCTGAGGTTCCCCCTTTGCGATTGTTCAGCTTGGACTGATGGCAAAGCATCTTTGGGCTGTGTGACCACGTGGCTGCAGAGGTTGTGGTCCAGGAGTGGGCTCTGAAGGGTAAATTCAGTCTGAAGGCACCGTGGTTTAACTTCTGGTTTTTGAAGGGCCACACAATGCCTTGTCCTTCTAATCAGAGATGGCAGAACAATCACCCTGTGCTGCCTCTTCAATTATTGTCCTTTTTCCAGGGGAGAATGTTTTTTGAGGGGGAATAGTTGATGTCCTCAATAATGTGCTGCAGCTTAAGGAAGTGGAAATACAATATAAGTCATCAATCACCCTGTTAAACAGAGAAAGCATCAAGGCTCTGCCTGGTGTGTAGGTGAGGGGCAGCCCATCATATGATTGCTAATAAATAGTGGTGCTGTTGGGATGTGCTGGAGTGCCAAAGGTCCTCAACAAGCTTCTGATGTGCATCAGGCACTTCAGAGGTTTAGGAGGGAGAGATTCAGGCTTGTTCTTTTGTGCTTTGAGGTCTCTGAAATGCAGAGTTAAATATTCCTGTCCTTATAAAGTCAAGAAGTGAGGAAATTGGTCCTGGAAATGCAGAGTTGGAATTTCTTTATGTGCAGTTTTGATATTTGTTTCTTACTGTCGCTCAAAAGTTGTTGGGATCTATTTCCATCCAAGGTGCCTCGGTTCATTTTAGAGAAATTTGGGAAATAGCTGGAAAATTTTGTATTTTAAAACGTGTTAAAATGCATACTAAAATACATTAAAAAATGTATTCTAAGGTGAGTGAACAGAATCCAGGGAAATCCTAGACTCTGATATATCAGACAATAATAACGCTTCTGGGCGAGACTGTGAGCTCAACAAAAGGCCTGAGAAAAATCAGCTTGATTTTTGGAGGGTTGGAGTGGAAACAGACTGTAGTAGTAGCAAATTAACAAGTGAGATTTGAGAGAGGAAACGCCTTTTCTCTTTCCATTTTATTCATTTCTGTTAAATTAGCGTTCAGACCATTGTCTTAGGCAGACAACGGGAATCCATTCGAGCCATTGGGTGAAGATGAGCCCTGTTAATGTGAAATCTGTCAGGGATCTCCGATTTCCCCATCAAACGTCGGCCAGGGGCGGGTTTTTGGGCCCGCCGAGCCTTTGTTGGGGTGGAGTGGCACATGTGCCCCCACTGCCATGCCACCCTTTGCCATCCTTTCCATGCCAGCCTGTGCCAGGGGGTCCCTCGGGAATCGCGCAGGGATCAATGGTAACCCCAATCGCTGCCGCCCCATTAGGACGGCAGGATAAAGGGAGCTTGCACGCAGCCTAAATCCAGCCAGCAGCGAGGGATTGCGGGGAAATAAACGGAATTCAGCGGAGAGTCAGACACGCTGTGGCATTAGGGAGGAAATGCATTTGTTCTTTGTGATGGAGAAAGGCGGAGTTGTTAATATTCCCTTTATTTGCCAACAGACTGTGCCTTGCAGCGCCGTGTCTGCCCCAAGCTCTGACAGGCTGGCTGTTGTAAAGGGAGGTGCTTTGCATAATTAGTGTGAAGACGTGAACAGATGAGCGCTAATTCTTAGAAGTTAATGATTGTCAATTATCTCCCCCTCCTTTTGTTTTTTTGGATCTAGTCCAAGATTAGCAGAAAATCAAGTACCTCAAGGTACAGCTCCTTAATTGGCCCCAGCACCCTTTATTGCCAGATGTCACCCCAAAGCGTGGCTTTGCCTTTTGACCTGCCTTCATCAGCAGTCAGCTCAGCTTTGCTGCTGTTGGGAAGCGTTGTTTTCCTTTTAATTCCTGGCCTGGAGGTTGTTTGGGTCCATAAGCTGATCCGACTTGACACATGGCTTCAGGATCGTTAGTGCAGACACAAAGGCGGCGAGCAGGGCGAGGCTGCCCCTCGCAGCACCGCGGGGTCTCATCCTGCCTCAAGACCATGCAGAGATCACATCTTCTGCTCCAAAGTGCTGGGAAAATTCCCTCTTCACCTGCTTCAGCTTCCTACCCACTCCTGAGCTTGTCTCCTAGGCTGGGGATAGATAAGTGGCTTCCAGCTCCTCTTGTCCGAGTCTCATTGAAATCCAGGATTTTGGGGCTTCCTTAGAAGGGCTTCGTGAAATTGTGCTTCCAAACACAGCTCATGGAACAAGTTACTGCAGAGTTAATTGTGGCTGTGTATGGTGGATCCAGAGCCACATCTTCCAGGAAAGCATCCCAAGTCCCCGTGCTGTGGAGGCTGTTCCTGTTTCTGTTTGAAATGGTGTGACTGTGGTGAAATGAAAGGGAGTAAAAAGTCAGTGCCCTTGCAGGGAGATCCCTTTGGAGTCGGGAAAAGACAAGGATTTTTGTTCCCAGGACAGTCTCTTTGTTTTTGTCAGATGACTGGTTAATGTGAAATGCAAGAAAATGCCCTTTTTCCCCCCCTCTGACTTTATACACAGTTTAGCCTGTATTGTTTAAAAGCATGTCATAAGAATTCTAATTATTCTCTTCCCTGTTTCTGAATGGCATCTTTCTTCAGACACACAAGTTGTCTGTGTTTAATGGCAGCCTTTGAATGTAATGATTTATACACACTCAAAATGATGTTGAAAATATTTCTGTGCAGGAGCTTTTTCAAACGATTCTTTCACAGAAACCACTTCTTTAAACGAGGAAAGGAAAAACATTCTGCTGAAGGTTGTTTGATATGAAGAATGAGATAACCATCTTTCTGGTCATACATCTCATTATGCAATAATGAACTTATAATTTGCTCTGTGCTTTCACCTTTTGGGTCAGGACTGTCTCCTGAAGGACATGTAGCACTGACACCCAGATTTACCAGGCAGAAATATCTTAGCAGCTTCAGCTGAGAACTTTAGATATTTTTTAAGGAAGGAAAGAAATACCCAACCCAGAACAAACATGCAAGTACTTTCCTCCCCCAGTCCTTCTTCCCTTTTCCCTCCCACTGCAGTTTACTTGAACAGGCCAGAAAATGCTTTCGCAGAGCTCAGGAAGACAAAAAAATTAAAGCATCTTTTGCTTTTCTCTGCTCAGGTCTCCCTGCACAGGCTCATAACATTGCTGCTGCTTTTAAAAGACAAACTTGTTTGGGGTACCCTTTCCTGGAAGCTGTTGAAATTAAAATATAAAGATTTTAGGAATAACTTACCTTGTATCATATGATAATGGTTTTGATAAATGGGAAGATCTTCTCCCATGGGGTTTTTTTATGAGGGGTGTCCCCTTGTTCTTTGTTAAATTGAATTTTAATCATTCCTTTTTTATGAAAGGGATCAGTATGGGGGAAAAATAACACAAGATGTGTTCCTACTGTGTTTATAATGCATAAGAGGTTTTAAAAATGTTATAAAGTCCCAGACCCCCTGTCTTTGGCTGGAGAATTACTTAAATTTGCCTTGAACGCAGGCAGTGGAGGGATCATTGCATCTTGTTTCTGAGGAGCTCAGTGAGAATCTCCCTCTTGTGCCCTCAGATAGAAACATTATAACCTTTATTCTGACCTCAGTTTCTTCCTCACAAATGGTAAATATTTTAATAAAAGCCAGTCTGGAAGCTGCTTGTTGTGTCACTGCAGATGTCCTTGGCTGTGCTTTCCCATGGTGCTGCCAACCTGGCCTTCAGATCCCCTGGGAATTGTGGAATTGCAGGCAGGTTGAGAAGCTTTTCACTGATGTACAGCTTTGTACATAAAGTTACTTCATTTTCTTAGCTTTTTTACAGAGCCTTTAGCAGTTCTACTTGCCTGCAGCTGGTCCTGAAATAACTCTGGGCTTGTTTTCAGACCAACACATGAAATAAGTCCAGTTGGTTTGTGCCCACAGGGGAGAGTCTGGGCATTTTTTTTCTGCTTCTTGGTCTTGTGACATGGGAAATACAAAAATATGAGCACTAAATAGAAATATTCAAGCACTCTGTGTCATAGTGGATCATTTCCCCTAGCTAATTTGGGGTCCTGGTTGATGATGGGTCAGAAACCCCCCAGAACAAGATAAACCTTAATTTTGGAGAGCTGTGAGGTTCAGTTTTAGGTTAGGCTTTAAAGCACAAGTAATTACAGGTTGCTAAAATGTGCACCATAATGTTCAATGTTGTTTTTCACAGATTTCTTGGCATCACCAAACATCTGATAGTACCTGATCAAGTATCTTTTTGCTGTCATCACTGGCTTTAATTTGTTTCCATATTTACCATCAAAATACCCATTCATGCATTCAGCAGACTGACCCAGTGCAGTGAAAAATAGGAATCAGGAAGTTTGAGGCAAAAAGAAATAATTGAGGGGTTCAAAAAATTAAAGCTGGAGTGGTTTGCACTGATTTTCTTCTTTGAAAGTATCCCCAAATATTATCTGTCCTTTCCTGTGGATGTTGGGTTTCCCTTGGATTGGCCATAATGAAAGCCTTTCTGTCCTTCAGAGAAAGTAGAGCATGATAATTGTAGTATTGCTGAAAAGATCTATTTGCTTTTTGATGAAACTAGAAATATTTGACCTGACTTTATTGTTTGTTTGAACTGCTCATAAATTTAGCTCTGTTTGTTTGAGTGTTTCTCTAAGAGGCATTTGTTTCCTGGAGCTGAGCAGCTCATAGTTCTATAAATGAGACTATAAACAAGAAAACACATTCAGTAATATCAACAGTGAATTTTCTTGTCTTTTATCTGTATTTAAACAAGCTCACAGAATGTTGCCTGGAAGCACAAATTGCCTTGCTCGCTGTCTGGCTTTTGTAGATGGAATTTTTCCCTGGTTTAAAGATGTATGCTGAACAACTGAATTAGAATTTATATAATAAACTATTTGCTTTGATTATAAAATATTTGGTAAGGCTTGGCATTGTTTCATTTCTTTTTAAGGTTGGACTCGATCTTGGAGGTTTTTTCCAAACTTAACCATTCTCTGATTCTAATGTAGATTTTCAAAGCTATATTATAGATTTATAGTTGAAAAAACCTCCTGGTTTATGGAAATAATCCAGTGATTTCCTTGGTCAGAGAGGGGGAAGAGTTCCTGCTTTTATGGTTGCACTTGGAACAGGTCTGGGATGTGCCTGTATTTTAAGGGTAGAAGTTTCCTGCTGGTGCCAGAGGTGCTGAAACTCATTTTGCCCAAGCTCCTCCTGGGATGTTGGTGCTCCTGCAGGCCCCCAAGGTGTGTGGGCATCACCCACCCCGTGTTGCTTTGCTCTGTGCCCTGGCAGAGACAGGGATTCCTGGTGGCCTGGTGAGAGCAAACCTGAGCAGCAATTCTTGCAGGAGATTAGGGATTAACAGAGCACGTGGTTGGAAGGGATAGTTCAGGTTGCTGTCTTCTCTCAGGGCTGTGGACTTCAGCTTTCAGTGGGCACAAATAATCAGGAATGGTTGGATATGAGGTCTAAATGTGTTTCAAACCCAAGCTGAAGACTGTCCCCTTAGTTTATATAATAAAGAAACCAGCTCAGTCAGCTCTTGAGCCTCCAAATTTGACATTTCCCAGCCGTGACCTTGAGGACAAATTCTGTTTCTTTTGCAGCTGCAGCCGCCTCCGAAACATTCAGAGTATCCTGACCCAGAGCAGCAAATCTCAGCCTGATGGAATCCTCTGCATTTTAGGTTAGTTTCACATTTTCTCCCCTTTTATTCTCACTGCACTCCTAAAGATACCATGAGTTTCAGAAGGGTGAAGATTATTTTCCTGCCTCAAGCCCCAGCCTGGTGTCTCAGTGAATTGAACAGCTGATTGTTGCTGTTTTTTTGCCTAAACAATTCTTCAGCCTATTTACTAATTTCAGGCAAAGAATTTGGAAGAGTGGCACGAGAAACCCAGGGAGCAGTTAGGAGTTAAATGTTGGCACATAAACAGCATGTGCTTTCAGTGCTTTATTCCTTCTGGGACTGGGAGGAAAGGGCAGTAGGAAATAAAGGAGCATGTGCAAGGGTGCTGTGGGAAAGTAACAGGGGTTTTGTGCTGCTTTAATGTAATTTCTGTATGTAACATTGACTCTGGTTTCTTGTTATTTAATCAGTGTCAAGATACTGAAGGAAGAATTCAGAAATGATGATTGAAATTCCTTAGAGAAAAGGACTGAGGAGTGATTGTTTAAATAACGTATTACAGTTAAAGGTAGAGAAATCTGATGTAGCCCTAAAGAAACTCTGTGTAAGAAATGATAAAACAGCCTGAGTTTTAGGGTTTTTTTTATATTTTAGTGATGTGGCAAGAAAACCTAAAGCTTGTTTACTGGACCACAAATTAAGTTTTTTATGTATCTGTATATAACCTGGTTCTCTTTTAGTCAATGCAGAGTGTCCAACATGACTCTTCCCATCCCACATTGTCTAGGGTGAGAGTTTAAGTCTTTGGCTAAGTAGCAACTGTACAGTCAGAAGGTGTGTAAGGTCACTGTGTCAGCCTTCAGTGGAACTTAATCATGCAGGATAAACTACTTGGGTTTTGCCTTTGCTGCTATTTTAATGTCATAGGACATGTGAAGTTGTGCCATCTCACCACTGACACTGGAGTGTTTCTACACTGTTGGGAACTCTGAGCTGCAGTCAGTCCTGAGCAAAGAACAGCCCCTTAAAATACTGCACAGCTTCAGGGAAAGTGTTCCAGGCAAAAGGAACTGCCCTGTGTAATCCTCAGCATCATGTGGAGGATTTATTCCATTCATAAGACCATATCTCTTAAGAACTAAGCAGTTGTGGTGTGGAAATACAGGCAGTGAGTTCTGCTTGTGCTCTGCACTGGTCTCTGAGCACCCACAATGGGGCTCTTGTCTGCCCTGAGCTGGCTCGTGGAGCCTGCAGGGTCACTGGCAGAGCTTCCATGAAACAGGCACGTCTCTGCTAGAAATGCATTAAATCTGTCATCAAAGACAAGCTTCAGATGGCAAAAAACATGTAGTTTTACATCCTGAGCCCTGCTGACTTGCATGGAAAGCAGATACTCCTAACTCTGGGTTTTTTTACAGTCAGGGCATGTTCTACTTCACTTGGCTGCCTTTAATGACCTGAGTTAAGGCACTTCCCTCAGCCCAGCTTTAATTTCATGCTGGGCTGTGAGCTAAAAACAATATAAACTTTCACAGCTTTGCTTCATGTTCATTAATATTTGTAGTGAAATTAAACCCAGCATTGTGAGATTCCCAGAGAGAGACGAGACCCATTATTGATACAAGTATTTAAATGTAGTTACAGCTGTTTTTTTCCAAAGAATGCTCTAATCTGATTTTGAAGTGGTTGCCTGGTAGCATTCCTGCATTCTTTGCCGGGGAGAAAAGACATCAAAACTGACAGGAAAAACAAATTTGGAGGTTGGCTTTTACTTTTTATCCTCCCCAGAGAGCATCGGGGTACCAATAAATCTTTAAGCTTATTTATTCTTGGTTCTGTTCAAGCATTACTACCTTCTTTTAGGTTATTATTTTTTTCTCCATTATATCCTTCCTAAACTGCTGAGGTTTATCCCACATGCTAAGAGCATTGCACCAATTGTTCACCCCATTCCCTTTCCGAATAGAGTATTTGAAGGATTATTGTGCCCCTTGTGCTGGCAGTGCGTTGCTTTTGGGCAGATATCCAGAGCTGATCTCTCCATTCTCACCTCCCTGTGGTCCCCAGGTGCGTTTTGCATCGCTGCTGGTGCTTGTTCGCTGTCTTACACCCACTTTATCTCACCGAGCAGACGGAGTTTTTCATCTCCCCGTATTTGGCCCCATAGTTTGATGCCAGTTTCCCAGTCTGAATGGGCCCCGCCGAGCCCTGCCTGCAGGGGCAGGAGCAGGAGCAGGGATGGCTCCGTGTGCGGGGCCCGAGTCCTTGGGCAGAACCCCGGTGTGATGGGCTGGGAGCGGTGCCCGGAGCCCCGGCTCGGCTGGAGACAGGCGTGGGGGCTTCCTGATGAACGGCCCTGCCCATTGTTCTGCTCCGGCTCCTGCTCTGCCCGCGGGGGGATCTTATCGGCCGCATTGTTTCCTTTCCCGTGTGTTTTCCGCTGGCTCTATCTGTTCCTTCAGCTCCATATGTTTCTGTAGGGTAGCGCTAAAGACTCCCTGCCAAAGCTTCTGTCTGTGCTGGCTGCTTAAAACCCCAAACAAACCACAAAGCCCAAATATTCCGCGGAGTTAATGGGGTTATGTTAAACCAGGGCTCTGCAAAGCGATAAATTCACCCGTGTCCTGACAAGAGCTGATCTTATCAGCTGCCTCCCTAGTGGTTAATATCTTTGTGTTTTCCCCTCCTTCTGTCATTAAGGGAAAAAGCAGGGCTTTGGTGTTAGCTTGGAAGGTTTTCTCTGCTTGAAGCCTGATGGGCTGGTGCACCCACATAAAACCTCAAACTCGTCAAGTGATGGTGACATCATCAGTATTTTTTTCTAAAATGTCAACAGTTCCTCGTTTTTCTTCTGATTTTCCACAATTTATAATAATAGAATCATAGAGTGGTATGGGTTGGAAGGGACCTTAAAGATTGTGTAGTTCCACCCCCTGCCGTGAGCAGGGACACCTTCCACCAGCCCAGGGAGCTCCAAGCCCCTTCCAACCTGGCCTTGGACACTCCCAGGGATCCAGGGGCAGCCACAGCTTCTCTGCCCAACCTGTGCCAGGGCCTGCCCACCCTCCCAGCCACCAATTCCTTCCCAATGGCCCAGCCAGCCCTGCCCTCTGGCACTGGGAAGCCATTCCGTGTGTCCTGTCCCTCCAGGCCTTGTCTCCAGTCCCTCCAGCTTTCCTGGAGCCCCTTCAGGCCCTGCAAGGGGCTCTCAAGTGTCCCTGGAGCCTTCTCTTCTCCAGGTGAGCCCCCCAGCTCTCCCAGTCCCTCTGTGCCAGATTGTTGCTCCTCTGAGGGCCTTCAGAAGTTGCCTCAGTTGGGTAAGTAATCAGTAAACCAGATTATCTCGAGGGCCTTGTATGTGCTGGCTTTCCAAGGCTGTAGCTGATTCCAAGGAGACTGATTACATTGAAATGTAGCTCCTAGAACAATGGGACAGTTGCTTCCTGGATGAAGGGAGTCTCCACACTTGTTTGTAACTAAAAGCCCACCTCGACAGGAGGGCTTTGGCAGCAATATCAGTGGGTTGAGTCCCATTGTATTCCAGATTACATTGATTTGCCTGCTTTCATGGGGCTGGAAATGTGACTCAAATAGAGGGATGGGACAGTGTGTCCTCTCTCTCCCCTCTCTGTTGTGCCTTCTCTCTGAGTTCCCAAATCCAGGGAAATTGTTTATGCAGAAAATTACTGGCACAGCAAAGACAACATTGCAGCAGCAGAGAAGATGAGTGAGTGGGTCTGAGCATCCTTTAGCTGAGCCTTATCCATGCCATGACCTGAATTACACAGTGACTGCAAAGCTCTGGATATTCCCTGTGGCAAGGGATGCTTTGGACACCTCCAGGAATGGGGAGTCCAAAACCTCTCTGGGTAAGTCCAGGGAGTGCAGTGGTCTGATGTGTGAATTTGAAGGGATTAAATTTACCTGCTCCATAGCCTTGTTCCATATATCAGATCCCTGGGAATACCTGTGAGCTATCCCAAGGCCAGTTACTGGGCAAACAGGGAGTTCATTAAGATGGGGGATTCTCTAGCTGGATGCAGACACAGCATTTGGTTATCACTTAAAGCTGAAACAAAACATGAAATAAGGAGCATAATTCAGAAAACCTGAAGTTTGTTCCAATTTCTGCTAAGTTCAGGTGACACTTGGCTTCCCAATCAAGTCCTGAAACCCTGACATTCAGGCCTTGTTGTCACATGATCAGCATCCTGATGTTTCCTTTGGATAGTGGTAACAAATCCTGATTTTTTGGCTGATTTTGGATACATTCAACTGTATCCTAATGTTACTTGGTAGGAAAAGTTAGAGGAATTTTGTGGCAGACAAGACTGGTGGCCTCTGAAATGTGGTTGTCGAGGGTGCTGCTTCATCTGTAGTTTTACTTGTGGGGAAAACTGGATTATTAGAGTAGAATGAGGAATGATTACTGTGACTGCCATCCAGAGAGATGGAAATACTTTATAAATCTGCAGCCTCCTTCCTTTCTTTGTGTTTATCTTCCATCTCTTCATGCTCCAGATCTTCAGTTGTTTTCATTTGGTTGTCCCAAGGACCAGAAAAGGCTTTCCTTGGAAGGCTTTATATAGTCTTTATATAGCCTGTTTTGTGAGAACATCTTTTCAGGGGTTGTCAGAAGTCTGGGCTGGCTCTGGTGATTCAGGGTTTGCACCACAATGCTGATAAGAGAATGTTTAATCATGTATTCTAAAGCAGGAGATTTGGGTCACGGGATTAGTTTGTTAGGAAGCTTCAATCAAGAACATATTAATTAGAATGCATCCTGCATCCAGACAGATGTTTGAATTACTATTTAAAATGAACCTTGTGATGCAGAAAGATAGATTTATTTCATTTTTAAGCAATATTCATGGATTCAGGTCAAAAGTGGGATGTCAGCAGGTGGCTCTGAATGTCTCAAAGCTCCTTTTTCCTTCCCCTATTGTCCCAGTATGTTCAGCAGGAATAAATATTCCTGACTACCTGAGGGAGCTGACTTAATACTCCTGCTTTAATGTTCTCTTTTTGGGCAAGAACACCAACTTTTGAGGTGTGCAGTGTCAGTTCACCCAGCATTTGACACGTGGCTTTGGTCTTTCAGGGATAGACAGTCGGTACAATGAAGGCTGCAGGGAGCTGGCAAACTACCTGCTCTTTGGCTTGTACAACCAGAGCAACAACGACTTCGAGAGGACCGGCTTCCCCGAGGAGGTGCTTGATGGTGAGGAGCGTGCTCAAGGTTTTACCTGCTCTCCAGCCTTCCTGGGGGGAAGATGAGCACAAAAAAGGGGCAGAGAAAGCAAAAAAAGTATCATTAAATCTCAGGTTGTTTGTACACCTGGAAGTGGTTCTTAGAAACACGGTTGAAGAACTCATTTTGAAACACTGAAAGATAGATTTTGTATGTTTTATGCTCCTCAAGTTCCCCCAAATGCTGTAAACTTAAACACTGAGTCCATTAGCTCAGTCCTGGTGTGTGTGTACATGTTATTAACTACTGTGTGGTCACACTTCTGCAATTCTAAAACCCTTGAGCTCTTTTTCACTTCACCACTCCAACTCACCTTTGTAACACTTGGAAGGTGGCCAGTCACCCTGATCCTAGATTATTATTCCCTTTATTTGCATCAAACTTTGGATATCTCCCCCTGAGGCTGTGCTGGTAGGTTGGAGCTGGGGCAGCTTTCTGCTGTAATACCAGGCAAGAGCAGCTGGAGTTCAGAGTTCTGGAAGTGCTCTGTGAGGACTCCTCCTGACCCTCTTGGCTGCTCCCAGGACAGGCTGATGCAAGTGCTGTGCAAGGCTTGGGAATAACCCCACAGCTGGCTGGGCCTGGAACAAGTGCTGTTGTGCTTGGAACTGTGTGTGGCTGCCAACTGTTCCTTGTTCCAAAGAAATGAGGAGTTACTGTGCATTCACATAGTTCAACAGTTTTCTTTTAATGAGGTACAGGGGAGAAAAAGTGTTTTCTGTTCAGCCTGGAAGGGGTTTTTTTGTGCCCCATATAATTCTGTGTGTGGAGTCCTAATGCTGGAATAATATTTCTTGTGCTTGTTGCAGATATAATCATATTAATAAAACCTGACAGTGTTCATCTGTACTGCAACCCTGTGAATTATAAGCATCTTCTGCCCTATGTGGCACACTGGAGGAACTTGCATTTTCACTGTCTGACTGAAAATGAGGTAAGTGAACAATGAATGCAGATAAGACTCACTAATGAACTGATATTTAAAGTGGAACTTCTTTTGACATTCCTTCCAGAAGCCTTTCTTCTTTTTCATCCTCCACAGGGGAGTGATCTGTGGCTGTGAGGGGATTAATCATTTGCTAGTATGTGCAGGAAGAATTTATTGTCAATACTTTTATTTGTTGGAGCTTGAAGACAAATTGCTCTGCTCTCCCACTAATTACTATTGTTTTGACGTGAGTGAGTGATCTTTTAATGAGGAAAAACATGCGGGTTGTGATTCAGATTTTGCATTTCTCAAGTCCCACAGTCAACACGGAGAGTTCCAGCAACAGCCTTGTTTGCTGCCAAAGCAGTGTTTGAATGCACTGATTGCCAGTAGTTTTAGAATGTTAGAACAGATCAGCTTAGAAAGCCATTGAAAATCTAGAAATTTTATTATATATTTTCATTTTAACTCCCACTTTCACTGGACCACATGTGATGCAAGTTTCTTCTTGTATTTAAAATTGAAGGTCTTCTAGAAAAACTGTTTATTGAAGTATTGTTAAAGGAGTTAGAAATTAAAATAGTTTCTCTAGATGTAGACACCTCGAGAGACTGGAAATGCTTCTCCCTAAATTCAGTTCTCTGTAGCTCCTTTCCTAACTTAGAATGATACTGAAATCCTACTCAGGGAGTGGGTTTGGAGCCTGCAGTGTCAGTGGTGGAAGAATGAACAGGGAGATCAAGGAGAGAAACCTTTTGTTCCTTTGAGCTTCCAGCTTGAAGGAGATGTGCCTCGTGACAGATTGATTGTGGTTTTATGTGGCTGGTTGATAGTTTAGATCACAGAATTAGGAAACACTTGTGATTATAAGGCACCCCTGGAGATCATCTTGTCCAGCCTCCTGCTTAAGGCAGGGTTAGTGGTGAGATCACATCAGGTTACTCAAGGGATGTTGAAAGCATCCAAGGGTGATGCCTGCAGAACTTCTCTTGGCTGTCTGCTCCATTTCCTGACTATCCTCACAGTGAAAAAGGGTTTTTGCCAAACCTCTCTTGTTTTAAATCATGCCCTGTGTCGTGGCCACTGACAGAACTTGGCTTCACCATCTCAATAACACTTTGGTGGGTGTGGGAAAGCAGCTCTGAGGTCCAGCCATTGAACAAGCCTGGGTCTCTCCTATTGGGATCAAGACTCCATCCTTGTGGTGGCTTTCCACTGAACCCCCTCCAGTTTATCCATGTCTTTGTGGTCCATGGATCCCCAAACTGGCTGCATGTTCTCAGTACAGTCCCACGAGTGCTGCAGAGAGGGATAATTCTTGTGAAGATACAAACAACTGAGCTACAGGTTAAAACACGCTGCAGCAAAACCCAAAGCCTGCCTTCACAAGGCTGTCCTGCTGCCAAAATCCCTGCTGAAAGGGCAAATCTGCTGGTGTAAAACACGTGTGTTTTGGAATCAGGAGTGCAGGAGTTCCTACCACCCTGTTGCCAGTGCAACTGCAATCTCAGCTATTGAATTTTAAGCTCCATCTGCTTATGGGCTTTGATATGATTTATCGTGGTAAGCAGTAACCTTAATCACACAGCACTGCCTTGAAATACCCATGTAACCAGAAAGGTAAACCATAAGCCTTGTTATTTGTGGAAATACAGGGAAAGGTTTGGTTTCTGAAGCTGAAAATACAATTTTACTTCTTTGCTGCTCCATGGGAATGAGCTGAGCACTTCCAGTCACATTCCCAGTGTATAAGGATTGCCTGTTTCCCAGATTACTTCAGAGGGAGAAACACAACCTTGCTGTGTCAGGCTTTAAGGGCATCCTGTTTACAAGAGGATTGCCTGCAGTGGCTTTTAAGCCCTTTTTTTTTTTTTTGTTTTAGTGATAGAAATAACTTCTGCTTACGTTTGTAAAAATGGAGCCAAAAAAGCTCAAGAGTTTTAGGAATAAATAAAGCAGTGCCATACCTGGAGCCTCTCCTACCTTTCTTCCTACTTGCTTTTAACTAGACCACAGGAATTTCAGGCAACATCCTCAAGGGGGAAAAAAACCTTTTCAAAATGTCCCAGTAGGACCAAGTGCTGAAGTGTGATGCAGTAAATTTTGGGGTGTCATGGCTGTATTTATTCCTGCAAGGGCAGACTGGGAGCAGGCTTTAGCACCCTGCCAAACTCCAGCTTCTTATTCCAATGGCGTTTTTAAGCCTTGAGAAGCTGGCAGTTGTTTGGGGCTTGGCTTGGAGCTGCAACTTTGATCTGGCTTCCTGGGATTGAAGAAGGACCATGGAGGAACTGGGGCTGCATCTTAAATCAGGCTTGGCTTAAAAGAACTTGTTCTGGAAATAAATGGGTTGGGTGTACCCTGAAGCTCACAGGAGCTAAACACAACAAGTTCATAATCGTGGCGTTTGCCTTGATAAGTTCAGAGCACTGTTTATAAAAAGAAAAGAAAATAGGCAAAACACCACTGCCTTCTGATCTTGCTTCAGAAAACAAATGACTCTCGAAGAACCCAGCAGGGTTGGTTCCAGATTTGCTGCTAAATTGTACTTTTTCAGATAAAAATCAGTGTGCTTCCAGGTGGTATTTTCTGTTATAACCATGATTTTAGTGTGATTTGTCTCTTCAATGCAGTTTTTATGCTTTTCTGGGCCACAATATTTGTCCTTCTGTCTGCTGAAGTCTTCAGGTGACTTCAGTCATGAGACAGCAAAATAGTTTTGCATGGTGGTGTCTCCTCTCCTTTCCTCTTCCTTTTCCTACAATGCATCTCTCCCTCACACAGCTCTTCCTTATTGTGTGTCCTGATCATTTTTCCTCAGGGGCATGTTTTGGGGTTTTTTTGTGGACATCAGCTGGTATTCTCAAAATAGCTTTTCATTTTTTAAATCCAGTAGATGATGAAAGTCTTCAGTGAAAGCTGAAAATAAAATATGTAGTTATGCCTTCATATATCATTATTAAAACCCTTGCTCTGAAGTTTTTTAAAAGAAGGATTTCTGTACCTCATTGCCAGGATGGAGTTTCTGACAGGGAGTCACAGAGGTTCTTTAGCTTCTGGAAGCTGGAGCTCATATTTTAGTGGTTTCCATGCTGCATATTCACTTTGCTGCCCATCAAACCAGGGCATGCCTAACCCAGTTTGCTTTTGAAATGATTCCTTTCAGTATGAAGATGAAGAGGCTGCAGAGGAATTCAAGATCTCCAGCTTTGTGGACATGGTGCGGGACTGCAGCCGCATCGGCATCCCCTACAGCTGCCAGGGTAGGTTGGCTTGGCCTGGGCCCACAGTGGGAATGTTCTGCACATCCAGTTTCAGGGCATGAAGATTCCCTTGCCTCGGGTGAGAAATAAGCATTAGAAATGTGTCAGGAGTTTCCTTTCAGCCTGTGTTTCCTTAAGAGCTGGATTTCTTTCTGAGGACTGGAAGGCCTGGGAGTTGAGCACTCAGAGTGTGAGGCAGGGAATGATTTGCATTCAGAGGAGTGTGCTGTGCTGCTACAGAAGTTCTCTGTGCTCCAGAGAAATCCTCCTTTATGCAAGGGAGGAATAAACATTTCCTTATGTGAGTTGCCTTAAAAACTGCCCTGAAGGGCTTCCTGTTGGGATCTGGAGCCAGCCTTGCAGCCTCAGCAGTGCAGTTTTGCATTCTTTTTTTGTTCCTTATTCTTGATTGCTTCCCTTGAGGAAGGGGTGATGTGCTCTGACTGCCTGGAAGGTCGTTAATGGGTCAGGGCATGGAGGAAGGATGAGGCTTCTGTGTTAAGGAGGAGTGTGGCTTAAGGGTAACAATCACACTCCACTTGGTTTGCAGCTACACCAAGGAATGCCAGGATGAACAGTTTTCCTCTCCCCTGACTTAAAATTCTGATTAAATGGGAGTGATGGAAGGAATTGGTGGCTGGGAGGGTGGGCAGGCCCTGACACAGGTTGGGCAGAGAAGCTGTGGCTGCCCCTGGATCCCTGGGAGTGTCCAAGGCCAGGTTGGAGCCCCCTGGGCTGGTGGAAGGTGTCCCTGCCCATGGCAGAGGGTGGAACTACACAATCTTTAAGGTCTCTTCCAACCCCAACTCTTCCATGATTCTCTGATATTGACAGTATTTTACTGAAGTACTTGAGGAAACTGGAGTAAGCAAAGCTCGCTGTTTTCTTGAATTTTAATGGGCACAGTTTGCTGCTGGTTTTGAAATGAAGTTTGCCAGGAGACATCCTGAGAAAAAGGCACAACATTTGGGTTGTGGAGAAAGGAGCTTCTAAAAGCTGCCATGGGCACAAACCCCACTTTAGACTTTCCAGTTGTACAAAGACAGGAGAATGGAGATCCTCTGCGAGTTCAGAACCACTGCAAGCCCTGCCAGAGAGCTGACCTGCCAGGGTTTGTGGGAGAACGTTGCTGTGTTGTCTCCCTTTGCAGGGCACCTGCAGATATTTGACATGTTCATCGTGGAGAAGTGGCCCATCGTTCAGGCCTTTGCACTGGAGGGCATCGGGGGCGACGGCTTCTTCACCATGAAGTATGAGGTGAGCACTGCCCTTTCCATTTCCTTGCTGAAGCAACAGTTCATCCTGGAGTTATTTCAGTTGGAAAGCACCTTTTGAGGTCATCTAGTCCTGACTCACAGTTCAAGTGAGCTCATGAGTTGGATGAAGTTTTTTAGGATGCTTTGAAGCTGAGTTATGCCAGGAAGGAGACACCACTCTCTTCGTGAGAGGCTGTTCTGAGCTACAACAACTCTGTCCTGGATAAACCAGGGTTGTTTGGTCATCCTTCCCAACCCCCTGGTGTGATACAGAACTCTTTTCTTTCCTTCTAGAGTCAATCTACCAGTAGCCAATTATTTTACCTCTGCTAGGTGGGTTATAGGTCTTCCCACATGGGTTATAGGTCTTCCCACATGGGTTATAGATCTTCCCAGTGGATTATAGATCTTTAGGAGCAGAGCAGGAGGAGTTGGTTAGTGACAAACACTTTGGGATGAACTGAGAAGATAAAAAATGACTGTATTTGTTGGGTCATTGGTTTTGACACAAGAGATGCATCTACTTCTCTCCCTGAGTCATCAGAGCCTGCTGAATAGGACAACAGGCAAAATTATTTTGCTGCTAGATTTAATAATGATTTGCTGTTCCACTCTGAGCAACTTGTGTCATTGATTTGCCCATTTATTAATTGACATCATCCTCAGAGAACAGCTTTGTGTTTATGGACTTGTTTGAAATGTCTTTTTATTTCATTTTCTTGAGCCTGTGCCACAGCAATGCAGATGTCCTATTTTTCTTGTCACTCCTCCATTTTTACAGCCAGAATAGGCTTTGTCTGGCTTGTGACAGCTGGAAAACCCCCCAAGAATTGATAGTACCATTGTTAAAGTGCCATCACATGCAGAACTGTCAGTGCTTGCTCAGAAATCTGCTCTGTGAGTCTGTGTCTCTCTGAGCACTGTTCTCTTCCCACTGATACCTCTCCTCAGGGTTTTTTTTCCTCCTTCATTCCATCACTGGCACTGTAACCCCTTGTTGTGCCCAAACCATGAAATACAGAGTGCAAATAGATGGGCATCCTTGTGGAGGAGGATCAGGAGCCCTCCTTGATGCCTGAAATGAGCCAGTGAAAATCTGACTGTCCATTCAGGAGTCGTTTGGGTCTTTAATTGCCCTTGAATCACCCCAGTTTGTTTCACAAATCCTTGGAGGCTTTGAAAAAATGTGCAGACAGAGTGACACAGACAGAGGGGAGTCCACACTGTCCTTGGAGCACTCCTGAATCCTCCAAAAGGAGCAGGGAAAGTTCTTGGCTTCCTTTTTTGAGAGTAACCCTGGAAGC
>VZUH01089210.1:0-33386 GCA_013401175.1 Xiphorhynchus elegans
CCTTTTGCTGCTTTGCAGAATTAAATCTTTTGGATTTGAATGGAATTTGGAATTTTAATGGTGCCATTGGAGCAAAAAGCCCTTTATTAAAGAATCCCTTATGGAAAACCTTTGAAGCTGGGACTGAAGGTATTATTTACCTCCAAATAATGCTTTTGCACCATTTATTACTTTGATTTTTTTCTTTTTTTTTTTAAGAATGAGATTTGTTTTGTCCTGAAATTATTGCTTTCTGTCTGTTTTATGCACAGGCTGAGAAACAAATGCTCTGGGAGCTCTATTAATAAATGTTGTGAGAGGCTGTGGGTTGCAGTTGATGGAAAGCTACTGTATAAGTAGAACTCCATATTATTCCATATCTTTATTAAATAAAAGGGATTTTTCTCCCCCTCCTTCACTCGTGCTGCTGCATTTATATATGGGAAAATGGCATCATTTTTTTAGGTGCTGGAAACTCCTGTTTGAAGATGAAACCACAAACTTGCTTTTTCCTGCTGTTAAAATTAGGAGGAAAAATAAGTCTGAGTGGGTTTTGCCTGTCCAGGCAGGTCTGTCTGGTTTGCCAGAGATACAGGAAACCCTTTTTGGGGTTTTAAATTCCCTGGAGTCTCCAGACTGGAGGGATTTTAGACTTTCCAACGTAATTTTGCTGCTATCACGGGCTGTATTTTTAACTGGGTGTGCAATGGGGGTTTAGCCATGATGCCAACAGGGTTCAGGCAGCTGGGGAGATTCATTTTCCAGATGGGCACAAGGGATGTCCCTTAGTGAAACACAAATGGTCCCTGACTTGTGGTGACTCCTCAGTGTGCCTGGACAGTGACTGGGATAATGTTTGTGGCCAAACCTGCAACAAGAGCCTTTCTGAGGGTTTAACAGGAGATGGGAGAGGCTGGGCTGGTGTTTGGTTGTTGGAGAGTTTCTCCTGTTTTAACTCAGGTCAGACTTCTCCACTGCACCCACCTGCTCTGGAGGGTTTGTCTTTGCAGCTTGGAGGAAAGGAAGGAAAGAAGGATTTGCTTCTGGTGACAGCACAGAACATGTTTTGGAGAGATCTGGTGTTGGTCAGAGTCAAGTTAATGCAATTGCCTCATTGGATAATTAGTAATTTCTTCTGCAAATTATTTATTACAGAATAATAGTTTTGTTTTCTCACCTTTCTCAAGACCTTCAGAACATGTACCTGGAGGTATCCAAAGCATCCATAAGGGGATGGAAGTTATGATGAAGATTCAATGTCCTGTGTCCTTCTGGGGCAATATTTGAGATACCCTGATACATCTCCAGTGGCAATAGACACTTCTGTGTGGTCGCCTGAGCTGGATCTGTTTCTCAGAAGTCTTTTCTCCCAGTTAACAAGTGACAAGATGAGAGGAAATGGCCTCTAGATGCACCAAGAGAGGTTTAGATTGGATATTAAGGGATATTTCTTCACTGAAAGGGTCTTCAAGCATTGGAACAGGCTGGCCAGGGAAGGGATGGAGTCACTAATCCCTGGGGGGATTTAAAGGACGTGTAGATATGGAACTTGATGGGTTTGTGGTGAACATGGTGGTGGGGCTGAGTGATGGTTGGACTTGATGACCTTAGAAGTCTTTTCCAACCTTAAGGATTCCATGATTCAAAGTGGTGATGACGCCAATGATGGTGCTGCCTGAAGGTGAGATTCAGGTATGAATGAAGACACTTCAAGGCTTTCCAAGGCTTGGAAGGCTGGGCTGTCAAACCATCAGCAGATTAACTCCAAGGGTTAATTTTAATATGGCTGATTCCCACACCCTTTTTCTGGACAAAAAGTCACTTGCAAAATCCAGCTGAATTCCAGAACAGCTGGATGGATTATTTCATCACAGAACAGTCGTGGCAATGCACAATCATGGACTCCAGGATCTTTACAAGGGCACTAAAGATGAGACCTTTTCCACTGACAGACACAATTATTCTGCCTTTCTTCTGCACCCAAATGAATTATCTTTATCCCAGCTCCTCTAGCACGGAGTTTTCAGAGGAGAACCAGGGTTTTGCTCAGGTTGCTTGAATGCAGAACTGTCTCTAACACTTGCATATTGATGCCCCCAGCATCCAAAATCTAATGCATGCCCCTCATTTGCATGAATCATTGAAGAGCAGAGCTCCGTGGGGGAACGTGGAAAGATTAACCTCTGTATTTGATCCAAATCCTAATGAGGCCAATGGAGAGACTCACCAGGCTCCCTCCTAGGCCATTCCTGCCTTATAATTCCAGTGGCTGCTCTGCTTGGACTGGGGGGCCAAAGGTGCACTTTTTATCCCTACTCTGACCTCTGGCAACATTTAACTAGTTGTGCTATTTCTGTGACCCCAATTTCTCTATCTGGTAAAGCAGAGAATTGCTAATGAGTTTGTTGGAAAATGATTTGAGGTTGGTTTCCCAACAGATCAGATTTGTTAATTTATCCTTAAACTGAGGTCTGCAAAATTAATGCTCAGCTGGTGCTTAACCCCTGATGGATACAGTGGAGTGCTGATGAAACCCAAAGCCCTTCTAGGCAGAGGTGTTTCAGCTGCCTCATTCAGTACTGACTTTGTTACCTGCAGGACACTGTATTTTCACAGAGAAACTTCCAAAGTTCATGAGGAAAGTCTTTCTAAAAGCACTTGTTCTGTTGATGGCAGCATGTTCCTACTCACAAGCCAACACAGTCCTTTGGGATGGGATATTTTCCAACATTAAGAGTTCTATGATTCTGTGAAGGTTTTCAATTAACACAGCCTGGTAGATTTGGGATGTTGGAGAACTCTCTGCTAGCTTGGGTTCATGTGAAAATACACCCAGGGAGGAGCCAGGGCAGTGTCCCTGGGGATAAAACCCTCATGAAACTAAACTAAAAACTTAATCCCAGCCTAAAAGCTGCAGGCAGCAACCTGAATGTCCTGGTGTGGCTGAGCTACCAGGCTCCCAGCTGGATGGAAGTTGGTTCATTACTGTAAATATTGGAGTAAAAAGTATCAAGGGAGGTTTCAGATTATTATTTTTGTTTTGAGAGAGCACTTTTCTAGGGTGTTTCTTGCTGAGAGCTCACCAATCACCCAAGGCAGAAAGTGAAGCCATTAATTCAATGAATGAAACCATAAATAGAGCAAGAAATGTCAGTGCTAAATTTGATACCTGTATTACCTTCCAAAGCACGACTCGTGCTCGTTGAGCTGGATGAGAGCTCTCACTGTCTCAGGGCAGCAGCACAGAGCAATATTGTGTGTTACCCATTCCAAAGGTGGAGAAAGATTCAGGCTCAACACTGTGGGAAAAGAAGTTGAAATTAGGGATGCACCCAAACCAAGATGCCCATGGAGGACATTGTAGCACATGGAGATTGACCTAAATAAGCTAAATTACACTTTTGACCACAGAGTCTAGCTCACAGAATTATAGAATAATGGAATGGCTTAGGTTGGAAGGGACCTTAAAGGCCACCCAGTTTCACCTCCCTGCCATGGGCAGGGACACTTTTCACTATCCCAGGTTGCCCCAAGCCCTGTCCAACCTGGCCTTGGACACTTCCAGGGATGGGGATTCTCCATTAACACAGCACTAACTCTGCTATTAAAAGACCATAAATGTTCCACTGAATTCACAAGGCCTCAGGAGTGAGGACTGTCAAACTCTCTCTGTCTGAACTTCTCTTGACCTTCCACAGCTTTGTTTTACTCGCTGTAGCTGTGACAGCAATTCCTCAACATGATCAGGGGTCTGTGGCTCATTTATTGGACTTTTGTAACCACATTTTTATATAGGCAGCAGTAGCAGCAGAAAAACAAACCCAAGAAACATTTAAATAACACTCAATTAAAGATCCTTCTCAGCAAACTGGTGTTTCCCTTCCCCAGACCTTATTAGATCCAGGAGTCTGGGAAACAGCTCATGAAAGCACCTTTGCTTTCCTGAACTGTCTCCCACAGGGTTAAATCCTTAATCTGGCATGCAAATCAAGCAGTGCATTCCAGGACTGGATGGACAGACATGAACAGGGTAGTGATTTTGGGTGAAATCCATCTGTATCTGCACCACCTGGAGGATGGATCCCAGCAGGGAATGATCTCCTAAGCTGGGGACCCAGTGCCTGGGACAGAATGAGGGTCTAAGCAGGCTGTCACCACGCTCAGCACTTGTAGATATTTGGTGTTGCATAAATTTACTAACACAGGAGATAAAAATAGAGCTTTAACTTGGTTACTGATGTCAAATCATTTTAGTGAACAAGTGAAGTGCTTTTTGAGGTCTCAGCTTCACACAGTATGAGACCAGTGCCCAAACCCCACCAGAGGATTCCCAAACTCAGCAGTAAAAGCACAGTTGCCTCAGTTTGAGCTCTGCCTGTCAGGGAGTGCTGAAGCTGCAGCTGCATCAAAGTTTTATCACCAAAAAAAGGTCAGTAATGGGCTTTTTCATGTGTCCAGCAATAATGGGGAGGAAATGAATGAAAAGATCCCAAAGCAGGGCAGGTATGTCACAGCTGGGAGATCTCCTCCAGGAGAGGCTCCTTTCCACAAGGGAACACAGTGATAGGACAAGGGGCAATGGTTTGAAGATGAAGAAGGGTAGATTTAAGTATTTTAAGGAAATTCCTCCTGGTGAGAGTGGGATAAGTTGCCCAGAGAAGCTGTGGCTGCTCCATCCTCGGATTGGTTCAAGACCAGGTTGGATGGGGCTTGGGCAGCCTGGGATGGTGGAAGGTGTCCGTGTCCATGGCAGAGGATTGGAACAAAATGAACTTGAAGGTCCTTTTCAACCCAAACCATCCTGTGACTTTATGACAGACCACAGTGACATTGGCACGTTGACCTGTGACTCTGCTCCCGTAAAACCACGTTTGCAGGTTGGATTTAACCAGCTCCCCAGTCCTGCTAACAACTGAAATTCTGCCTACAGAGTGCCAGGGAACATTCCCAGGTGCTGGAATTGATCATCTCTGTAGTGAAATTGTTGTGATACCCCTCAGTGTGCCTTGTGCCTGGGCTAAATAACACCTTCCCAAAGAACTTTTGGGGGTGTCTCTGGTGGGGAGATCACGTGGCTCGTTCCTGAAGAACATTTTAGATGGAACCCCACATTTTGGAAACTGAGAGTTTCATAAAATAGCAGCGGGCCATTCCAGGAGGTCTCAACACCAGGGAAGGATCCCCAACCCATTTCACTTCTTGCAATAGTGATTAGTGTTTATTCCAAATGGTTTTTGGGTCCCTCTGCACTGTCAGACCACCCTGGCATGAGGGTTTGCAGGACATTGCTTGGACAGCTGGATGGCATGAAGAGCACATCTGGGTTGGCTCTGCAGTGCCACCAAAATAAGTCATGATGGGGAAGTCTGACCTCACAGGCAGCCCCTGCTCTCGGTGGATTCTGATTTTTTGTTCTTTTTCTACCCAAACTTTTCAGAAATGGGCAGTGCAACCCATGTAGGATTGAGGAGGTGATTGGTGGATCTGCTCCCGGTACAACTTTGAATTTATGGGGTATAAGTACATTTAAACTTACAAGAAATAGATCTGTGTTTCTGCTTGTGTTGTATTTATAATTAAATTGATGTTTATTATTTATATTTTTATTGTCTCCTTTTAGCAGCAAACAGCTCTCAGAGCCAGGGATGCCAGCTCTGTTCAGCCTTGCAGGCAGTGCAGTGACTCATCCCACTCTCCTCTAATTCCTGCTCCCTTTTAGGCTCTCCTGGAGGCAGACAAAGCATGTAAATGAATTGCTCTGCTTTGTAGCCTGTTTATTTGGATTTTACCTCAGAGGCAGCATGTGCAGTCAGCTATGAGAGTATTTTTTTCCTTATCCTTTTTCCCAGGATCGTTCAAGTCCCATTGGTGTTGCCTGACTGTTGCAGGTCTGGCTTTGTCATTTTAAAAGTGTTTTTGAAATGCAATCGCTACAGTGGGTGACATTTTGCCCTGTGAAAAGGAGGTGGAAAAAGCAGAAATGCCATCCTGCAGCATCAATCCCCCTCCAGGCTCTAATCCCTCTTCTGCAGCAGGGCTGGAATCCCTCAAAGAAGCAGATTGCAAGATCAGGAAAGAAAAAGCTGCCTTTGTTACTGGAACTTGCTCTACCATTCCATAAACACATTCCCTCTAATAACAGCCTCAAGAGGAAAAACAGGATTGAAAAGACAGTCTGGCCCAATTTGTTCAATTTTAGGAGCAGAAGAGGAAAAGAAAGTGAGGGTAGTGCAAATAGTGGTATCTGGTTTGCATTTATTAAATATTTGGGGCTTATTTGTAGGCTTAAATTTAGGCAGATTTGTGCCCCAAGTTTCTTAGCTCCACTCAGGGAGAGAAGGAGATCCACGCCCAGGCAGTGGGTTGGGACAGGAATAATTTAGGGTCTCTGCAGTGCTTGGTACTGTCCCTTTTCTGCTCTCAGCCTTTCTTGGCCAAAATAATTTATGGCAAAATGGGGTAACTCACCATGGCGTGAATGTGGCATCCTGGGAAAGAGACTGGAAAGGTTTATTTTGTCCTGTGCCTTAAAACGATCAGGCTTGAGTGTCCCTACTCCTGACAAAATCCTGCTGGGCTCTGTGACTGGAGGTGCTGAGGAGGTTTTGAAGGTGGATTAGGTGCTAATCAATAATGAAGCAGCTTTAAACTGGCCCCATTGAGTTATTTATAACTCCAGCAAATGTTTTCTGTGAAACTACACTCCTCTCTTGTATATACCTTAAAGCTTGGGTTGGTACAGCAAGAGCTTCATCCAGCAGTCACAGAAATAAATGCTTTGTCCTCAGGAGGAGGACAGGATTGTCTCCAGGATTGACTTTCACTAAGAATGCACTTAATTACAGGAGTTGACAATATAGGCAATGACATCAGAGCTAATTATTTTGGAAAAGGGATTTATCCCAACTCTGCATCTCGGAGTTACAGAAGCAGCAAAATTACAGGGGTAAGAGTGAGAATGGCTCCTACATAGAGAAAGAATGGGGACATTTGAATAATAAAAGAATTTAGAGCCCAAAAGGTGCTCAGGGAAGAGCAAAGTGTTGAAGAACAGAGGGACTTCCTTCTGATGTGGTTTCCTGGGCAAGTGGAAGGTGGGTAGGAGGGTGGAATTAGATGTTTTTAAACATCCCTTCCAATCCAAACCATTCTCTAATTCTCTATGATTCTCTAATTCTCTATGATTCTCTAATTCTACAATTCCACGATACTCACCAAGCCTCCAGTGATCATAAACGGGTTCACTATCAAAGTGCAACCCAGGAAATACAAATAACATCATTTCACCTTCAAGAGTTCAACAGTAAAGTTGAAATTTGGGTCTGAGAAGTTCATCACAGCCTGTTTCACATACCCTGTGCTAGGCTGGCTCAGTTTTTGGTGGCCATAAAATCAATATAACCCCACATTTGAGACCAGGCAGAGCTGGCAGAGAGAAACACACATCTCCTGTCACATGTGCAGCAGGACAAAGGCAACAGGCAAAGGTCTGATTAGTTGTTGCTCCCATCTGGAGGGGAAGGCTGACATTTCTCTCTGCCAATAGCAATTTATTGTGAAGCAGAGCCACAGGGAAGGTTTCCTCCTGCTAAATCAACCAGCAGAAGAAATGAGCCTTGTGTTGTGACCAAATAAGAAGCTTAATCACAGCCTACATGTCTGGGTGCATAAATAATTCAGAGAGATGCAGCTGCAATTTCAATTTATTAAACCCAAACCTCCCAAACCAGCCCCGTGTAAAACAAAAATTAACATTCTCTTAGTAAAGAAATGGAATATATTTAAGTTCAGGTTTGTTCTCCTTCTGGGAAGAAAGAACTTTTAATGATCCACAAGGAAATACATTAATGATCATCTGGTGGTTATTCTGTCCCAGCTAACATCCATTTTACAGGGCCAAATTCATTCTTTGAAGCCTCATGGCCCCCAAAAAATAATTCTAAATATTACTGTCACTGAGCCAAGGTCATGACTTTTAGGTGTATTACTGGAGGTAGCAAATATTTCCTCTACTCATCTGAAAAGCTGTGGATTTATATTTTGCTTGCAAATGGTAACCTTCACTAAGTGCAAAAGTAATAAAGATAATTATGTTTTTAACATCAGCAATGTCCTTTCTGGTCATAAGTAGTTTTCTATATTATAATACTCAAGGTTTCCATTCACACTGGTCACCAAAAGGTTCTTATTACAAGAATTTGTGTTTAATGTTAATAAAGAACAGAAACAAATGAAATTAAATGTAGAAGGAAAGACAATTGGAGGTGTGCAGGTGTGTGTAACCTCTGCAGGCATCACCTTAGACCTTTGCAGAGAGTCCCCATCCATCAGGAATCCCTAAATCCCTTCTTTGCAGTTTGGATTCATGGCAGTCTGGGAGAGGAGCTCTCTGTGTGGTGCCCCTTTTATCCCCTTCAAAGAGAAAAATTGGGAGTTTCAATGTCTCCTCTGTCTCTTAGTTTCCAAAATCCTAAACCAGACAACCTGGGGTTATTTTGAGTATATTTGGATTGAGCCTCAATTATTCTGCTGCACTTGCACAGATGAATTTCCTCCTATACTGAATTAACTGCCTTGACAAGAACACCCTGGAAAGGAGTTCAAACGAGTGGCTCTGACATTAACAGCTGTTTAATAGATACATAAACCCAGGTGAGAAGAATTTCACCCAGAAAGTCAATACTACAATAACAATTGCTCTTTGCTTTGTGTTTCCAGAGCTGGCAATAATTTTTCACACTCTGTCCCACTCAGCAGACACAAAGCAGTTGGTCTGTGTGCAGTGAAATGTAGTTTTTCAGCTTCTCTCCACAGAGAAAGAGGGGCTTTGTGGAGAGAGACATTGGGGGAAAGGTTTTCCCACGTTCTGTGGCAAAATTCAATCTGTGGTTGATTGGGATGGGAGAAATTTCTTAAGATTATATGAAAAAAGCAAACCTATTGAGGTGCTCACAATTGAGAAGGTCAGAAGAGCTTTAAATTGTGGGGCAGAATGAGCAGGAGTTCAGAATGATGGGAACTGCAGTGTCCACCTCACCAAGCTGCACTGTATTGGGTTTAATTTGATTTTTCCTTTGGTTCATGAGACATAAAAACATGGGTAACGAGTTTCTGCAGCCAGATTACAGCAGGGAGGGCTCCCATTTGTCTCCATCCCTGAAGTGCTTCATACCTGTGTGTCACACTGCCCTTCACCAGCACTTTGCTTTTTCAAGCACTTGTTTTCCTTCTGGCAAGAGAAATGTTCCAGCGGAGTGTGTTGGAACCCACCTCAAACGCTCCCTGGAAATCCCTCCCTTGCTGGAGCACTTGCTGCTTTGCTCTTTGCCTTAATAACACCTAAAATGCTTTCCCCCTGTGAACACACCAGAGCCCTTCAGCTAATATTGAATCTGAAGAATTTCACTCTTGTTCAAAGCTTGGAAAACTTCCACAACTGGAATATTATTATGGATGAGAACAGCTCTCAAAAGAACGTGACACTAATTTACATTCGGCAGTGCAATTAGGTTGGCATTTTAATGATGAGAGTTGCTGAATTCTGTATTTCTTTTGTTGGTTTTAGGGAAGGTTCCCATTGACTCTCACCACTCCTTTGCTCCGCAGATGCAACCTTTGTGCTTTAGTCTGCCACCAGAATGATGTGCATTATAAACTATATACAAATTAATCATCATGTACATAGAAGAAGTGAGCTGATGTAGCAGGATGGTAAGTCATAGAATCCTAGAACTGTTTGGGTTGGAAAGGAGCTCAAACACCATCTCATTCCAACCCCCTTCACCTTCACTAGACCAGGTTATTCAAAGCAAGGACTGTCTTGAAGATGTGAATTGTTGCTCTCACTTTCTCAAGTTGCTCTGACTTTAAGGTCAGTCAGTGGAAGGGAGGCAATGCTGTCTTCTTTTTTTGCAAGTTCATTTGTATTTCTATTGAATTCTTTTTTTTTTTTCTTTTTAAATAATTTCAAATGGATGAAGCGAAATGTTCCATTTCACATCACAGTTAAATTTGTTTTCAAATGGTATTTTTATGTTTCTCTTTTCAGGGTGAAAAAACCCCCATAGCATTCCCATTCTAACGTTTTGTTCAAAATAAAGCACAGTTGGTTTTGTTTGATTTCCCCCTTGCCTTGCCTTGCCTTTTTACACAGTCCCTAATCCCCAATCCAGCTGGAGAATGCCAAAACCTTCCTCTGAGATGGGGGAGTTGGTGAGAGCCCAGAACAGAAACATAGTCTATAATTTTGAGTCCAAGCTTTATCCTTGCCCAGTTCTGGCCACAATTACAGTAATTCTCTCCAGAACTGCTGGTTCCTGGCCAGCAATGGAAGCAGGGAAGGGTAAAACCATCCAGCCTTTTTCTCCAGGTCAGATAAATGTGATTGCAAACAACCTTCTAATTTACAAACTGATCATTGGAAATGTGACCAGAATGAACCCAGAAAGGGCTGAGTTCAGACTCAGCCAACAGGAACCTTCTCCCATCATGGAAAAACATTTCTCCAAAGCCAGAGCCTCCCTGGAGCAGCACCCACAGAACCCTCTGTTTTGACTCCTGTCCCCTAAATGGGACAAAAGGAGAGAGAGCTGGAATTTAGTGGAGAACTAGATCACATAGGCACTGACTTGGTGGGAAATGAGTGAGAGGATGGAATGAAAACCTGCACCCAGTCCAAACCAAAAATCACATTACACACATGAATTTATTACATGTAATAAATCCTTTCATTGCTGCCAACTGAAGTCATGTTTCCATCAGATCCCCATAGTTTTTAGCTGGGAGCAGAGAGGACATAATGAAACATTATGGATTCTAAGTGCTTTATGGCAAGGAGCTCCGAGTTCAGTGGCTGATAAGATTGGGCATCCATGGGTAGTAAATCTGTACGGGCTGGGGGAGGCACATTCTGGGCAGCAGTGCCCAACTCAGGGTTGGGGTCATCGAATAGTGGCATCACAGCTTCAAAAGTCACTTCCCAGCTCCCACCCACACCTTGATTTGGAGCTGATACTGAGTGGCAGGGCTCCTGTTTGTCACCCAGAACATCTAATTATCAAGGTATTGAAGTTTTGAGTGGAATTGATTGTCCCATCCCTGGGAGTGTTCAAGGCCAGGCTGGATGGAGCTCTGAGCAACCTGGTCTAGTGGGAGATGGGTTGGATGTTTTAGGTCTCTTCCAACCCAAATCATTCTGTGATTTTATGATTTCTCTTAATGTCTGGACAACAAAGCATGCTTTGGAGTGTCTTGGTCTTGGCTCCCCAACAAACGCAGCACCCCTCAGCCTTACAAGCTGGATTTTTGACTTTCTTTCTTCTCTCTCCCAGTCCATGTACAACAATTATGTAGGTTTGCTCTGGAAACCAAGAGCAGGAGTGATGTTGGCTGGTTTCAGCATGGCAAGTTCCTCCCTGTACTCTCAAGGTGTGTGTGATGAGGGTTCAAGGTATCGACCTCAACTGGGAGGAGTGGAAATATTTCTCCTAGAACTTTCTCCAGGGCTGAACTTTAGGAGAATCCTGGGATTCTGTGACATGGGAAATGGTTCTTTTGAGATGACATTTCAGCTTCCCTAGCTTTGTTCATATACTCCAACAAAACACTAAATGCCCAGGGAGTTATACCAGCAGGAATTATTTCTCTGTGAGCATGTGGCAGGATTGGGAGAGGTTTTAAGGCTTTCAAAAGGTGTCATGTGCCACAATCCCTTGGGATCCTTGGATAATCCAGAGTCTTCCTGAACTTGCCTGAGGGCAGCCCAACTCCTCCTAAGGATTGCATCGAGTCACAGCTCAAACTTTATATCCCCAGTGGCAGGGAGTGGATGCAACTGGTTGCATGTGCAGTGAAGATAACTTAGGCACTAAAAATTGATTTCCTACTACATGGGAAATTGCTTTAATGTCATGAAGATCACAGAAGTCCTTGTTCTGGCATTTTGCCATGGAAACCACAGAGGATCAAAGGGAAAGGATGACATTGACCATCATTAAATGTGGCTGTTTCTTATAGAGAATGGTATTTTTGCAGTCATGAAAAGCCTCTTCATCACTGAACTTACACAAAGAAACCAAGCTCAAAAATGTCCATATATATGTGGTTTCATATTCTGTCAAATTCAGAATAATGGTGTGTGTCTGAGCAAAGCAATTCACTGTCAGCCAGGATGGATGGCTCTTGTACTGGGAATACACACCTGGGAGAGAAGGTGGTTGGGTTGATTTTTGCCTCAGATTTCTCAGGTGACCTTCATCAAACCCATGTACATTAATTTCTGGGCAGTGATTGGAGTTCCTCATATGGAGGATTTCTTTTGGCAGAATGTGATTATCCTCACATCTACAGACACAGGATAAATGGAATTGGCTGTTTCCCCCTTTTCCCCTTGTAACCTGTTTTTCTGATTTCTGGTTTAACCCACAGAGGGATCCAGTGAAAGTCAGCACACAAGAGCTTTGCTTCTCAGAAAGGCCCAGAGCATTAGACCCTCTGCTTTTAAATGACAATGGTTAATCTACATAGAAAGGAGGGAATGTATAGCCAAGACTTGTCATTCCAAGTTGTATATTTGGAATTAATCAGCAGTGTGAACACGGTGTGTAAATCAACTTAAAAGGGGGGAGAGCTGAGGAATGGCCCTATGGACATGGAAAAGCTCACTGACCCCTCCCTGTGATCTCTTTTCACTGCCTGATATTCATGTGCATTAAATAATGTGACTTTTACATGAACAATTATTGTTCACTTGGAGTTGCCTGCCAGGCTTTTCTGCAACCCAGGGGAAGGCTCATGCTTTGTCCTGAGCAATAAAGACCTCCAAAGACAGTGCCACTGAGAGGGACACACAGCAAGGATGGAAGGAACACAGACAGGACCAAAGCCAAGGTCACCAAATGAGGCTCAGGAGGTCTCTGGCCACCTGGCAGGGTGGGAAAGGTGCTGGAGATGAGCACAATCCCCACAGGCTGAGCACTGCTGTGTCTGCTGCTCCAGGGACAGGAGGAAAAGCCACCAGAGCTTGGCATGCCATGTGTGGAGCTGGAGCAGGCAGAGCCAGAGCCCAGCTGTGCAGCCCCAGCACCATGCAGGGACACCAAAATGGAAAGGAAGAGTGGCAGGTTTAGATCAAATAACTGGGAGGAATTCTTCTCTGTGAGGGTGCTGGATCACTGGCACAGGTTGCCCAGAGGAGCTGTGGCTGCCCCATCCCTGGGAGCAGGTTGGACAGGGCTTGGAGCACCCTGGTCTAGTGGAAAGTGTCCCTGCCCATGGCAGGGGAGTTGGAACTAGGTGAGCTGGAAGGCCCCTTCAATCCATTCAGTGACTCTATGAAGTCATTAATTACTCCTATAATTATTGCTACAATCGGTCATTCTGCTTTTATAAATGCAGTGACAGTCCAGTCCAGTGCTGAGGTGGATGGGTCCAGTGTCTCTCGTTGTTCTCATGATGCCCAGATGATGATTTTATGCCACCAGTGCTATGGAATCACATCTGGTTGTGACAAACCCAACCCAAAACATCACCTTAGGCTGGAAATTGTATCATGAGATGCCCTTGGTCATTCCACATGCCAAATGTTGCAGAGAGCACTGGATGGCAGGTCTGTTGTGCATCTTTTGGGTAAAGCATTTTGGTTCCTTACACTGATGTGAAATTTCCATGGGTGAAATGAACCCATCCTGTCTGCTCTCTAAAAACTGCTCAAGAAGTTCTACCACAGTCAAGTGTGTCCAGTTCTGAAGGGAATGAGAACAAGTATGTTGATTTTTTGGGTTTTTTTAACAGGTTTTTGGGTTTTCCTCTCATTTCTCTAGAGGTCCCTTACAACCCAAACATTTCTATGATTTTAGGAGTGGTCTATCTGGTTAAACTCACACAGTATGAGATCACCACGCCTAACTTGGGGCCACCACCTCACCAGCTCACTCCTCCTCCTTAGCCCTTTCTCCTCCATATGTGCCTTCTTCAGAACTATGAGAACAAATTTAAAATATCAGGTGGCTCACAGACACAATGTCCTCACGATGGTTTTATTGCTTGTTTCCAGCAGTGTCAACCACAGAGAAGAACCTCCTCTGGAGCAAGGAGGTGAACCAAATACAAAGGAAAAAAAAAAAACCCAAAAATAGCCAATTCATTGCGTATGTACAGAGTCAGAACCAAATAAATAACATCAGGCAAAAGGCCATGAAACAAGGCAGAGATTTCACCTGTGCTGAGCAAGCAGGCCTGTTCTCACTGGCATGAAGGAGATACATCACAAGCACCAAGGTACAGAAAGTCCACAGAGAGGGAGATTCTCTCTCCTGTTTCCATCATTCCCTGCTGTCAAAGCCTATTTACAGGAGGGCAGAGCAGAGGTGCTTGCAGCTTGGGTGAGAAATCAGCTGGCACCAGCTGCCAACCAGCAGCTTGAGGTGGTTGAAACAGAGTCTGGAAAATGCACTTTTGAATTCAAAAGTGCCTTTTTGAACTTAATTTATCGTCATTGTCTGAGTATCAAAAGTGTGTTTCATTTATTGAATTTTTCAATGTGCTATTCAGGTTTCCCCTACGTACAAATGTACAATATCCAGAAAACTGGGGTATAAAACACTAGTGATCTGCTGCTGCCAATGTGTGTCCTAAAGGTCTGGCCATCAGCACCCAAATGGGCATTATTATGGGCATTATTTTCCTTACAGACCTGTTATGTGGCCTCCAGTCCCAAAGTTTTTTCTCCCCCTGTGATTTCACAGTATTTCAGAAATACTGAAATATTTCAAACCCAGGGCTCTTCAGTGTAAAGCACAACACCAAGCAAGCCAAAAATGAATCAGGGCATTCAGTAGGAGGGGGAAGAGGTGGCCTGTGCTCCCAGGAAATTCCTAATTCCTAAAAGCCATAGTTTACACCTGTACAGGACTCCAGGGGAAGGAACAAAGCCAGTCATTCTAATTATACCTCATCAGACTGGTATGGAAATACTGGGTTTGGAGATGGGCTGAAAATCTGACTGACTGAAATAAAACGCATTGCAATCCATGCTGGTCTGGATTTTTGGGACATCTGACTCCACCTACCAGTGTGGGAACGAACTGTTTCCCTTATTACTTTTCAGTTTAGCCCCTGAGTGATGCCAGCGAGGTCATTCTGGATCCAAGAGCTTGGCCTCCTACTCTTTGAGGGTCATCTACATTCAAGCAGCTTTTTGGCCCTGCCCACCAGCAGCATCGGGGTGGGAAAAGTGCAAAGTGGCAATGGGGGACAGGGAGCTCAGGACTCCAGCCCCTGGCTCCAAGAGTCTGGAATATTCATCCCTGCAGAGATGCCCTGGGAGGCAGCACAAGGCTGGGAAGGAAGCACCCCAGGCAAGATCCTTCCTTCAGCTAAACATCCCACCCGAAAGCAGGAGGTGGGACATGATGGGAAGGAGAATGTTTTATATGGGCTTTGATGGTACACCTTCCAGAGAAGGAACATTGTTTCTGATCCACCTGTATTTCTAGAGAAGGAACATTGGCCCACCTGTATTTCTAGAGAAGGAACATTGATCCACCTGTATTTCTAGAGAAGGAACATTGATCCACCTGCATTTCTAGAGAAGGAACATTGGTCCACCTGTATTTCTAGAGAAGGAATATTGGTCCACCTGCATTTCTAGAGAAGGAACATTGGTCCACCTGTATTTCTAGAGAAGGAACATTGATCCACCTGCATTTCTAGAGGAGCATTGCTTGTGGTCCACCTGTATTTCTAGAGAAGGAACATTGATCTACCTGTATTTCTAGAGAAGGAACATTGGTCCACCTGCTTTTCTAGAGAAGGAACATTGATCCATCTGTATTTCTAGAGAAGAACTCTGCTTCTGATCCACCTGTATTTCCACAGGCTCTTTATCCAACTTGTGCAGACAGAATAAAATATGCTCCACAAAGACACTTATTTGCATTTCCCAGTTGGTGAGATTCCCTTTTAGTCCGAAAATATTTCCTATTTCCTGAAGAAACACACTGGGTTTTCCCTTGTTTAAACACTGGGGTGAAGGTAGAAGGCATGGAGGCAAAGGAATCCCACCAAGCCCTTTTAATCCCTGCCACGGAGCCAAGGGATGTTCATTCATTCCTGAGCTTTCTTTGGAACTTCATTTTGCTTTTTAAAAACCACTGGCCAACTCCCAAGGAGCAGCAGGTGTATCTCCCTCTGAAATATTTCCATCAGGTCAGGACAGAGCTTTGAGTTTAATCCCTCTGCTCACGTAGTGCTGTGGCACAGACATGACCCTGTCTCGTTCCACGTGAATGGGGAACAAAAAGGATATTGAGAAAGAAGTAAATCTGATGCTTAGTTAATGTACAAAACACCTTTTCTCTAGCAACACCTTCCTAGAGAAAAATATAACTGCTTCCTAGGCCAAAAACCCCAAAATAAAATAAAATCTTCAAGTGTTTCATCTCCAGGCCTTTTTGATTTTAAAAACCAGTTTCAAGTTAATGCCTTGAAATTCTGCAACAGCCTAGAATTTCATTACTCTTATTTTTTTTTAGCCCCAAACATGGCCATATTCTCCTTTCTTGCTGCTTCTGAGGGGGTCACAGAGCAACAAAGGTCCCAGCTGAATAGAAATATCTTTGGCTCCCCCTTGAAGAGAAATATCCACAGTCTAATCTTAGTATTGAAGCTTGTACTTCTGCTCCTTGAGACAATAAGTTACTGTTTGTATTGAAATTATTCCATACTTATTCATAATTTTTAATAATTTAATCACTGAAATGCAGAGTGACTAATTGACAGGAGGGGCTTGCTCTCTCACTGACATAAAAAGGGAGCAAGAAGTTCCAGACTGAAGATAAAGGAATTATTTTAAAGGCAAATCCCACTTTAATGAGGGTGTAATTCAGGAGCTACTGCAGTGAACTGATTGGTGCAAGTGGGATCAGAATTTGGCTTAATTCCTGTAAAGAGTTTTGGAGTCCAAATTCGTGTCCAAACCCATTTCTGTCACATATCCAGGTGTGCCTCTTGGTGTTACTTTACAGAATTACTGCAGTTCCTTTACTGGAGTCACTCCTGTGTCACACTGGATTAGGGGGGTCACACTGGGGCTTGCACTGTGTGGGACCAGGACATCACAGTTCAGGTTCTCATTTGGGGTGAAATCCTTGAACTCCACATTTATTGATGAGCTGGATGAAAAACAGAGTGGAGGAGGCCAAGTTATGGAGCCAAATTCCTGCACTAAGCCAGTTAAAAGCGGGCTTGGTCCCAATGTCATCATTCACTGGATTTCTCATGTCTCCAGGGCGAAAAGCTCTGATTTCAGCACTGACTCCTCTGTTCTCCTGAAATCCATGGCCAAGACAGCTGGGCTGGCAGCTCTGCCTTGCCTGTGTCCCTAATACTGCCATGCCTGTCACAGCAGGAGTGTTCAGCACGTTCATTTAATCCCTCAAACACCCTTGGCAGCATAATGGCAATGTGGCTGGGTGTTCAGTGATGAAATAATTGCCAGGAGGATGCCTGGGGCACTGTTCTGGCACACTGATGCTCTCCACAATTTTGGAAGGAGCCCCTCAGTTTAGGAAACAGCCTCTCTGCAGGCTGCTGTGCAGAATAGGCTGGTGGTGACCCTCCCAGGCTGCAGAAGACCCTGTGGGAATGGGTAAATAACCAGTTGGACTTTTCCCTGTCATGTATCCAAAAGACAACCCCCCTGTCACTGCCTTTGGCACGTGGTTGATGCTGGCACAGGTCAGCACAGGGCTGGAGCAGAAACGAAGCTGAAAACCTGAAGCAGGAACTCCTCCTGCAAGTGGAGTTACAGGCACAGGGAGAGGAAAAGGACCATGACCGGGGGGGAAATTCAGAGTGTCTCACTGCTGATGGCTCACAGACCTTCCACCCCAGCAAGGCTGCCTGGAACAGATGGGGAGGGATTCCCTCACATCCCACAAAGGAGCCTGCTGGCAATGGTGCATCACTTCTGCTTGACAGCTCTGTGCTCAGGCTCCTCTTTTGCTTCTCTGTGACCTGGGAGTGCAGTTCACACCTCAGGCACCTCAGGGGATGCATTCACAACACTGGGCAGCCCATCACATTTGTGGGGCATACATAGTCCCCATAACACATTAAGGGGCTGACTGACTTTGCAGCCGGATGATTTCAATTTTTCCCTGACTGGCATTGCTTCAAAACCCAGTGAGACAAAGCATTTCATACCAAGTGGAGCTTCTTCTGGGCTTCCTTGCAGCCAGGCATTCCGCTGGCAAAACCCAGAGCTGGGTCAAATCCTTGCTTTGAAGGAGGCACAGGAGAAGAGTCCGTGGTGCTGGTGGGATTTCTCCAGTATTTCCTGTGGGAGTCCCACTCCAGGTCTGAAAGTGCTCACCAGAGCAACACAAGCACCAAACATAAAGAGAAGCAGAGAATCACAGAATATCCTGAGCTGGAAAGGACCCACAAGGATCATCAAAGTCCAACTCCTGGCCCTGCCCAGGACACCCCAACAATTCCACCATGTGTCTGAGAGTGTTACCCAAACACTTCTTGAGCTCTGGCAGGTTTGGGACCTCGACCACTGAAAGAAAAGAGTCCTTGCCTCTAAGAACCTTAAGAGGATTTCAATGGGATATTGTTTCCAGGGTGTCAGGCCATAAGGGCTTCTGTGCAAGAAATATGGGGAAATTTTAAGCATCCTCTTGTTTTCTCTGCATTTTGGGAGCCAGAGAGCTGCTCAGAGAGCATTTTGATGACCTAATGGCATGTCAGTGCTGGATTCTCACTGCTGGTACAGTCTCAGAGTGATGCAGCCAGAACAAAGCTGGCCTGGGCTCACCAGCACTTTAATTCCAGGAATCTTCACAACATCTCCTTATCCTCTTAGGCTTGGCAGGCTGGGTAGCCATGGCTACACCGTGCTGAGATCTGAGTTGGCTCGATGGAAACTCATGGCACCACCTCTGCCCTTCACATACCACAGGATCTCATTGCCCTCACCGTCTTCAGCCCTCCGTGCTGTTCTCAGTCCCACACGTGGGGAAATATTTTGGAAGCTGGAAAAAGGGAATGGTTATGGCATGGAACAGTGCCCTCCCAGAGCTGAGGGAGGGACTGGATGTCCTGATCTGAGTCTCCTCCCGGGCTCAGCGTGGTTTGTTGGCAGTGAACCACAGATGCTTCAGGCAAGCAAAGAAACAAGTAAAAAACACCCAAACCCAGCAAGTTAAAGCTGCTTCCCTCCAGTGAACGACATTTAATTATGGAGCAATAAAAGTCCAGGGGCTCTTAGGTAGCACCGGGTGGGCAAGCTGAGATCTTAGAACTCTAAAAGAGGAGCCCACCTTCCTTTGCAGGTTTGTGTGTTGGTGACCCAGACTCTTCCCCATGTTACAGTAGGATGAGAGAAGCCCAATTGCTGAGTGTACACATGAGCTGAGCAGGAACTTCCCCCCTCAGTGCAGAACTGGTGCAACCCCATTTGATGGAATTGGGCAGGACACAAATATGAGCATCTCTATCCTTGTGTTTTCTGCCTGAGTTTGGGATTGAGGGCATTGTTTCAAATGCAGTGCTTGAGCAGGATTGGGTTTCACACCTCTCCTCTGCCCCCCTCACCAAGAAAAGAAGAAACCCCCCCCCCCACCACTATTCTCTTGGTTTTAATGGGATCCCTGTGCATTCTTCAAATAGGGATTGCCCCGAGATGAAAACTAATGAGCCTTCAGAAGAGGCAAAATGCACACAAGCACATCTCAAAGATCTAACAAAGCCTTCATCACAGGATGAAAGTGTCCCACAAAAGCTGAAGAAGAAATCAATTTAATAGCCCCCTCACTCCTTCCTCACTCCTGGAGTGCCAGTTACGTGCTGAGACAACCTCGCCCTGATGAGAGCAATCTGATGCCCATTTTTTTCATCTGGAGAGGAGCTCCTTACGGCAGACCTGATTCAATTAAGGATTTACAGGGCTCTACATCTCCCTTTCCTGGCAGTGTGTGCTAAGCAAGTGCAAATGAATTACACCCCAATTATTTTCCCCCTGATCCGGGTGAATTAATGCACCGAGATCTGTGGGTGACCTTAAAAAGAAGGAAAAACACAGCCGTGCTCCGCTTTTGGCATCTGTACCCAGTTTTTATACATGCAAATCGAGTTTCCTGGTCACTGAACACAACCAAACAACACAGCACGTCATGAACACGGCGCAGAGAAGGGTCTTCTCCTGCTGTTCCTTCTCAGCAACCTGCTTTTCCAAGGATGCCTGGAAAGCTCTTGCTAATGAGGATATGCTGGGTTATCAGCAGAACCCACTGCAGCTCTGGAGCATCCTCTGAGGGGCTTTCCTGCTGCTGCAACTTCATCTTCACCTGTGTGAAACGCAGGGGCCTCTCCCCTCCTGCTCATCTTCCTCCTGTCCCTTCTCCCTGTGTCCCTGGGGACACCACTTCTTATCCACAGGAATTTTGGCACATTCATGTGTTTGGCAATTTTGTTTTTCCTGCTTCTTGTCTCTCTCTCTCTCCTTTACTGGCTCATTTTTTTTAAAGAAAAAAGAAAAGTGCAATTTGTCTGTTTCAGAGATGCCAGTTCTGGTAAAGCCCCCAAGGACTCGGGCTCTCCCCTGCCTTCCTCCCCTGTACTTCATTATTTATGACACATCAGGATCTCTCAGGCTTTCCTCAAGTGACTGGGACCTTCACTCAGAGTTATCAACCCCCGAGGGCTTGAAACTGAGGGGTGAAAGGTCTGAAAAGAGGGAGAGAAAAAGTATTTCCCCTCCTCTCGGCTTGTCCGGTCTTGCTCTGGATGCCAGTGGCTTTTCCAGCCATGTGTCCTCTTCTGGCTCTCATGGAGCATGTCATTTCACAGGGATGTGTCATCCTATCGCTGATTCCTGGGGATCCTTCCGTCTCTCAGTTCCTCCTTTGGATGCTCAGAGCCTGGAGAGCCCCTTCCCTGTCACACCAGAGAGAATTCCGCCTGGAAGCCGGAGCACCGGCGAGTCTTTGGCGAGCACTTGGTCAGCATGGAGATCTGGGTGCTGAAGTTGGTGCCGTTGCTGCCCAGGGAAGGGTGGTGGTACTTCATGTCCGAGCCCAGGAACCTCTCCAGGTGCCACCTCCGCCACTTCCTCTTGAGCTCAGCCTGCACCTGGGCGTTGGAAAGACAGGAGAATCAGCACAGGGCATCACTTGCTGTCACTCTGACTTCTTTGTGTGAGTGGCCATGGGCAACCCACCCACTAAAGGGCCAGGAATTATATTATAAAAGTCACTAAACTCAGCCTGGCCACAACTTTTAGCCACATGGAAGAGAGGGGACACCCCAGACAGCAGAAATCCCTGAGCTCCAGCAGAAAGGTGAGCACAGGGAATTTCTTACTGATACAGTGGAGGTGCCTGAATATTAACTCAAATAGCAACATTTTGTGAGTATAATTAAACATTTTGTTTCACTGCCCTATTATTGACCATATACAAAGGATTTAACTATAGCTTGTTTGTAAATACAGCTGTGCTTTTTTGACAGAAGCTACTTGTTCCTGCTCAGGGAGTTTACAGAAACTATCTCCTTTGCACTGTCCAAATTCAAATGCTGAACAAGTCTGGCCACTGTCCTTGTCCCCTCCTGCAGCCTCCCAGCCCAAATTTTTAGATTACAGCACGAATCAGATAAAGCAGCTGTGTCTGAGGGGCTGTGGGATGAGCAAGCACAGAAGCAGCACAATAACAGCATGAGAATCCCAGGACTAGGAACGTGGCAAGGGCAAGATCAACACCTGCAAGGTAGAAACATGTTTACCTGGCACTGCCCTGTGCCTGACAAATCCTGTCAATGCCTGTATTGGTCTTGGACCATTATTTGGTGTGGCAGTGCCCTGTTCCAGGCAGGATTGCTGGCCAAGGTCTCTGCCCTGCACACCACTGCCTGATGTACACGTGGCATCAGTGTGGCTGATGCAGCATCAGAGCTGTATCAGAGGAAATTGGGATTCTGGGCACACTTCTCCCTGGGAAGCTGCAACACAAACCCAGATCACAGCTGTTTTTTCATTCTCCATGCTCTGTTTATTGAGCTGAGAGTGCTCCAGATGACGGCAACTCCAGGTCCGTAGCTGCTCACACCCACTCAGTAACCTTTGCAACATGGGTTTAATCAGCTGTATTTCCTAAGGGCAGGTGGAGCATGAGACAAAAATATCCCTGCACTGAGGAGCCTCCAGCTCAGCAGTGGGCCTGCTCCTGTGCAGGATTCACATGGTGGGCTTTGCCCTTCTCTGCTCAAGGTGGTCCTTTGGGATCAGGGTTTGTGCAAGGTCACACAGTTGTGCTGGGGCTGTCTCGTGAGTAAAGGGTGGGCTGAGCAGCAGGGCCACAGGGCACACAAAAAGGCTGATATGTTTATTAATTCTGCTGAAAACTGCCAGGCAAATGGTTGGATTGTTTTTCTGGAGTGTGAGATTTGACTTGGATGCTTCCCACCAGTATGGTAACATCAGGAAGAAGACACTTCTCCATCCACTCTCCACAAGCCTTAGCTGCCAAAATCAACCAAACAGTGCTGCTGATCTTACCTCTCCATTGAGAAAACAGTAGAGAACAGCCACCACAAATCCCTAGGGAAAAGGAGAGAGCAGGATTTTAGCACCAAACACAATGATCTCAAAGGAGGGGTCACAGCATCACAGAATCCAGCATTGTTAAGGCTGGAAAAGACCTCTAAGTTTATCAAGTCCAATCATGAATCCAACACTGCCATCTTCACCACTAAGCCATGTACCAAAGTGGTTTTTGAGCACTTCCAGATGCCACATGTGAAGTGATGATGTTGTAGACAGGGACATTAACTCTTTCACCACTGAATAAAACTTGCCACTGTCACGTGGATGGCACATGGTGACAGACAGCCCCTGCCTGCAGGCTGTGAGAAGGTGGCTGGAGCTGATAATGGGATGGAACACTTCGTTAACTGCTTCTTCTCATGCAGCACCAGGGTCAGGTTTAACAGTCCAACACTGACTGAAGTGTGTGGGAGGGTCTAGGAAGCAAAACTTCATCAGATCTCATGTGGAGGACCATTATTCATCCTCGCTGGGAAACTGTGTCCTACACCAATAAACTGGAATCCTGCTTGAGCAGGATCTGCAGGCAGGACTTGACTTATGAATAAAGGTCATGCAAATCAATTGGTTGAATACAGACCAGGCTTCTGCTAATGGGAAGAAAGACATGCCCACCAAAGGTGATTTATCTCATCTGACACTACAGAAGTCTAGACTGATTTGGGCTGGAAGGGACCTTAAAGGTCATCTAGTTCCAAGCCCCATGCGATGGACAGGGACAAATTTCCCCTAGACCAGTTGCTCCAAGTCCCACCCCACTCAGCCTTGAACATGTCAATAATACATAAACTGAACTGTGATGCTCATTTTTTTCCCCCTTAAGCACATAACCCCCCAGGGTGACTAATGTATAGATGTACATCTTCAGGTGCCTAAAACGAGGAGAATCTCCTTCTGGAAATCCAGGAGGCAAAATACAGATTTATCTTCCATCCTGGCCAAGTTGGAGCAAGCAGCTTTTCCCCCAGAGGTACAAGAGCAATTTTGGGCATGGCTAGGGAAGAACAGCTCCTGTATTTTTTTATTGCCATGTCAAGCTCCTTACACTTCTCCCTCCTGACAGAGCTGATGTCTGAATGGTGGCCCAAAGCGTGGCTTACCTGGAATGACCCAACCACGAGCTCAAAGACCAGCTTAACTTCGGCTTTGAAATTGTCGGGGAAGAAGGCAAACATGATGTAGTGAATGCCAAAGAGAGGGATCAGCAGCAGGGTGGACTTGGCCAGCCTCCTGTTGGAAAGACAAACATGAGTCACAAGGGGAGAGGGAAGGGGAGCTAAAGGGTTGGAGGATGAGAAATCCCACAGCTGAGCCCTGTGCAACCCTGAGAAGTGACTTGGCTGCAGCACCTACTTGCTGATCACCTGGATTGTGGTGATGTGAGATGCTCCTCACAGCTCAGCCTCCCCAGGATCCCTCTGACCCAGGCTGGGATGCAGTGACACATGGACATGGACCCTCAGCTGGGCACAGGCACCGTGTGCCAGTTCAGACTAACCCAGGACCATGCTGGGAGCATTTCCTGCTCGTTAACAGCTCTCATATAATTACATGTGTCTCCAGAGAAGGCAGAGCAATCAGCCCTGCATTATTTCTCCTTGTTCCACAGATTGCAGATGGCTGGTGATTTCAGACGTGGTGATACCATAAAATGCAACATCTTCATTCCGAGTAGCTCCACTGGAGGTATTTCTTTCTCCCTTCTCTCTTCTTCCCCTCCCACCAGAGATATTTTTTTTTCATCTCTACAAGCTAAATCATCAACTAGCACTGTCTTTGTTTGCTTGGGATTTGTGAAAATTACAGCTTCTGGGAGAGAAATGGTATGTTTAGCTTGGAATAATGACAGGCTATTGCACAATGAATGTCTCCAAAGGAGGGGGATGAACAGTATTAGTGCTTAATGGCATCAGGCTGGGTAATCAGAGGTCTAATTAGGCAGAGATGATAATTTATTAAATGCAATCATTATTAAAAAATAGCTGACGGAAATGAAATGAAGTCTAAGGATGCTTCTGGGGCTTTTGGCTCCCTTCGTCCCCCACATCCTGTGGCAGCCCCCTCTCTCAGAGGCTTCTGCAGAAATGAAGTTAAGGATAGGATGTTGGAAATACTTGTTCTTCCATCTGCAAACCCTTCCCCTCCAAAGCCTCATGAGGCTCAGTCCTCTCAGACCATCTTCGTTTGTTTGCCATCTGCATAAGCCCACTGGGAAGGCTGCTGTGCCAGCTTTATGCAGATGATGCTCATCACTGGATCTCCCAGCAGACCCTTCCAGCTTTCCCTGGGCCTGGCCCAAAGACAGCTTGACATTAAGGCTGGTTCTGGAGGCCATGGATCCCCAGGAATTTGCCTTTCCCACTCCCCTCACTAGCAGGCACATCCCTGCCCGTAGTGAGTAGATCCAAAGTCTGTGTTCTCTTGGATGTCTTGCTCTGCCAGAGGACTGCCACTGTCCTTGGTGAGCATCAGTGTTCCATGTTCCTCCCTCTCAGAAGCAGCTCTGACCACTATGACCCACACTCCTATGACCAAGCCCTAATGCCCCCAGCTCCAGCTGTATGGAAAACAACTCATTTTCTAAGCAGATCACAGTTCAGTGAATGTTTCTATTGGATTAGCAGAGCTCTCTCCTCTCTCCCCAACCTCTGAGGAACAGTCAGCCTAGAGGAGATGATGAGATGCTCCCTTTGTATACCATATTCATAGAGATGCTGTTTTCAACCTCCAATGCATTAGAACATTTTATCTTTGCAGACAGCACTGGGGCCTCAGTTACAACATTTCCCCTCCTGGATGGACTGTGGCAATGAAAAGGACAGAACTGCCAAAACCTGAGCCCCTTCCTCTAATTCACACAACACCCCAAACCAGCCTCTTCTCCCAGCAATGAATTTCCCCAGGTAGTGAGGGATGTTTTAGATCTCAGCTTGGCATCAGGGAAGGGCTCTGTGCTCTAGAACTGTGATATTTAAAAGATTCTCCCCACTAAACACTTCAATAAGGAAAACCATCTTCCTCAGCCACGGTGTCATTTCTCCCAGGAAGGCAACACCTGGCTGTGCAGGAGGAAGAACTGCTTGGGAAATTGTCCAAAGCTGGTTAAATCCATCTGCTTCAAGCCATGGATTCCCAAAAATCTCATTATTCCCATTCCCAGATCTTAGACAGGTAGACATGGTGATAGTTTATTTGGGGAAGATACAAGTCCATCAGCCTGCATGGAACCTATTCCTCTCCTTGGGAATGGCCAGGAGCAAACCAACTCCTTGAAATCATAATGGGAAAGTTTCTCAGAGAACTTTGCTACAATATCGATCCACGAGCAGGTACAGAATGGAAAGAGATGAATTTTGCTCAAGCTCCCTGTTGGAGAAAACAAATTCTGTTCGCTTGAAATGTTGCTGTCCCATTATTGCACACGTCCCTGTCATTTCCAGAAAACTCTTTTGGGAGACTTGTTTTCACAGTTTCCACCACATGAAAGCCCCAGATCCCTGTCTGTAGCATTAATGAGTGATTCAGCAGTGCACCTGAACTTCCAGCCTGCAGCTAAACTGCAACCGGCTGGAGTTTGAACAATGCTGTCAACGTGTCAGGAAGTCATGCTTTTAGAAAACAAACAGTATAGAATAAACAAGAGAAGGAGGGAGGAAGGCAAAGGAGACACCCGTGATGCTGTTGGTTTAAAATAGATCTATCTCAGATTTGGCAGGAGGAACACAAGCAGAATCACAGAATCACAGAGGCTGGAAAAGCCCTCCAAGCTCATCAAGTTCACCCTGTGTCTGATGTCCACCTCACCACCCAGCTCAGGGCACTGAATGCCACATCCAGTTGTTCCTTGGAGACCTCCAGGGATGGGAATCCCAAACCTCCCTGGGCAGCCCCTTCCAATGCTTAATCACCCTTTTGGTGAAGAAATTCCAACCTGCACCTCCCCTGGCACAACTTGGGGCCGTTTCCCCTTGTCCTGTCAACCTGGCTCCAAGATCCTTTTAGGAAGTTTTAGAGCGTGAAAAGGCCACCCTGAGCCTCTGTTTGTGCAGGTTAAACAGCTCTCCTTTCCTCCCCATTAGCAGCAGTTTTCTGCTAAGATCTCTTGCATGCTGCAGGTAACACCCCTTGCAGCTGGCAGCAGCATTTTGGGTAATATGAGAAGGACATGTAAAAGCATCCAGGCACCCCCAATTGCAGATCACATGTCTAATGGCATTCATAACAGGGTTGGACCCCAGGTGTCTCTAGAGACAGTCATCTAAACATTAAAAACTTAGGTCTCCACTGAGAACTCCTCTTGGTGGGATCCAAGGTTCAGGTTGGGACACTTGGCATTCATTTAGTGTGGTGCCTTGTGTCTTAGGGTTATCAGTATAGTCAACAGAGATTTCCAGATGCCCCAGAGAACATCGTTGGTGACCAGATGCCACTGGATACGGGTAAAAGTCTCCCACAAGTCCTGGGTTCTACATGTCATCTCCAAGAAAGTACCTGAATTGTCCTAAAGCATCTCATGCAGCTCAGACACATAAGAGGCCAGGTTGGATGGAGCTCTGAGCAACCTGGGCTAGTGGTTGCCAATGGCAGGGGGTTGGAACTGGGTGATCTTTAAGGTCCCTTCCAACCCAACCCATTCTGTGATTCCATGAAGTGAGCATCTGATTCATTTCCCAGTGGAACTGAGATGTCCTTCCAGGTGGAGCAGGCAGGTGAGGAGCTGTAGATGGGAAGATCAGCTGTACTTCAGCAGCACCTCCTGTTGGGCAGGTCAGTGAGGGGAAGTCTGTGTTTTACTGCTGTGCTATGTTGGTTTACGAGGCAAAAGGAGCTTCCCTGGCATCTCCCACTTCACTGGAAAACATGCCCTGAACCCAAAGCTCAGCATGACCTCCAAGGTAACCTCCTGATGTGTGAGGGGAACAGGAGCCAACAACTCCAGGATGCTGCTAAGAACATATTTCAATATGCTGATTTAATCTACACACCTTCCCAAAGCTGCTGCAGTCCTGGGGTACAAAGACACACCACCCATGTGGAAATAGAGCAAGGGAGGGGATGGAAAGCACAGGCTCTGGTAACACTGGTGTGCTGTGACGACAGACACCGAGGTCATTGGCTTTGGCTGCTGCAGGGGGAAATTAAGGTCAAACAGTGGCCTTTCCTTTCCTAAATCAGAGAATCTCTCGAGGCAGATGAAATGAATAATTTACCATTGCTAGAGACAGGCTGAGTGTCACGGCTGGGCAGTGCTTAAGGAACATATTGTTATTGTTTTCCATCTTGCAGAAAGTTGAGCTGAGCTCAGATTCTTCAGGGAACCCAAAAGGCAAAGATTTATGAGCAGTGACCATGTAGGCACAGGACCTGGTTCATTTTAATAAATATCCAGGATAGTTGAAAAGCTGAGCCAGAACAGTGGCAAGAATCAAAAAGAAGTTGGTCTGAATTTCTATTTTATCTGCATTGGAGCCAGAATAAATCCATGTAAAAAGATATTTTTTTAGCTCTTAAAATTCTACAACTAAGAGCAGCCTTGGCCACTGAGAGATGTTGATCTAACTGGCATGTTCATGATAAAAATCCCCATTAAGGTCAACTCTATATCCTTGGAATAAAAGCATTAAGTCAAACAAAACTTCTGAGGCAGTGATCCTTCTGAGCACTGATGAGAAATGCATTGAATTAATCTAATCTAGTTTAGAGCTTTGGGATTAGAAAAAAGATTCTGCTCAATGTATTAATTTTCTAGATCTCTCCTTCTTTGAAAAAAGGTGTCCTGAGAGTCAGGAAGAAAAAGCACATACACTGTGTACAGCAACTCTTGGTTGTCCATTGGGGTTCCTCTGCCTTCAGATTTCAAAATACTAAATATACAGAGAAGAAAACCTATTTTGCCTCACTATCATTATTGTTGCTCTCCTTTCTTCATTGTCAATCCCAGGAGAAGGTCTTCTCACCTGCCTCAAACTGACATAAAAACTGCCCAGCTGTTTTAGAAGATGCTCCATTTCCTGCTTTCTGATCAGCTTTAATCAATTAATTGATTCTGATCAGTGCAGAAAGACACAACACTGAACTGAGACACAATAATCAACTAACAGCCATACAGGTTTCCCCAAACCCCACAGAATATGGTTGAAAAAGTCCACGACTTACGAATATTGGCTGGTTTCATTGTGTCCAACATCTGGAGAATGCAACTTCTGCACTAAGATACGGATGATGCAAATGAAGAGGATGAAGTTCACCTGCCAGGATGGGAAGAAAGGAAACAGAGAGAGAGAGGAGAACATTAGTTATTTCCCCCTGGTGAACAGAGCCCACCATGAGAGGGGAACTCCTTCCACTGCAATACTTTAGCCATGGACCAAGCTGTGGTTAAAGCAGCCACGAGCAGAGAGCCCAAAGTAAACGGACACAGGATGGCATCTTGGGCCTGACATCAGCCTGCTTGGGACTTCGTGTCATACATCCCAAGTATGATGATGTCAAACCCATAGAGCACAGCTATGCACGACGTCCTGCTGCTGGGGCAGTGGCGGCGCCGGGCTGGGGAAAGAGCCTTGGGACCGAGCCAGCGACGGATGTCAAAGCCCTCGGGATTCGGTGGCATGAGAGAGGCTGCTGAGCACGGCAGACACTGAGCCAAGGAGACCAAGACAAAACACAAAGCAGTATCCACCCCGCTCTGCTCAATGCTGGTGGCCGTGTCCTCCCTGGGAGGGGCTGCAGACTTTGTACAGCAAGGGATAGACCTCGTGGGAGCAGCGGGAAACATCCCCTCCCAGGATGTTAGACCAGGAGCTGACACCTAGATTTTGGATGGTTCTGCTCACTCCAAAGGTCTCAGAGTGCTCCACCAACACACTCATTTATTGGGAAAGGTGTAGAGCTGGGAATGGTGTTTTCCTCATGGCAAGGAGTAGAGGGCATGGGTAGAATGCAACTCCCTTTATTCATCCTGTTATTCATGTGACACACAAAAACCCGAAAAGCAATGACAGGTTTCTGGGACTTAGTTTAGTTTTAGTTCAGCCACAACCCCTTTCTGTCTTTTCATGGTTAGTGAATGTGCAAATGATTCCAAATTTCAGAGGCTCAGTGGCTGGAAGGGACTGTGTTAACCAGCCAATCTGATTTCCTGCAAAAACAGATTGCAAAATTTCCTCCAGCAATCCCTACATTTATCTCAACACCAGGTGAATAAAATAGACTGGAGCACATCTCTCAATTAGATGCTCACTCCTTCTTCAAAGTGACAGGAAATTAATTGTATTTCTTAGTTATGATGCATCGCTCAATCACCTTTTATCTATTTCGAGCCATTTATCTTAGTTTCTGCTTGTATTGGTTTGCTCATAAAAATGGTTTGTGTCTGACTTGGCGGCAAGTAAAATTTATTAGTTCCAAGCATTGCTATCTAGATCAATTACACTAATGAGCATTGATAGCACCCGAGGTAAGAATGGAGCAGCTGAACACTGACTGTGCTGCCTTGGAGTGGCCAAGAGCAACCCTGGGCAGGGGGGCCTCAGGTGGAGTGTGAAATACAGGCTTAGGATAACCATTCCAGGGTAGGAAATGTGGATATCAGGATGCTGGAGAAGTTAGTTAGGTTTTTTTTTCAAACTAGAGTGTAATCAAAGGTACTTGATGTGTTCCCAGTGCTTAATGACTTGTATATAAGATACATCTTATTTATTTTACAGATCTTATATATCTTGTATGTGCGTTTCTTCCTTACACTGAGATATACACTTTATTCCCACGCATATGGAGGAAATGTTGCATTACTCCCTGAGAAAACCTGCTGTTCCTCAGCCAGTGCTTATCATGCCCTTCCTCTGTGGCAGATTTATGTGATATCTGCAGAAGGGAAATCAGGAACTGCTGGGTAAATTTTGTTTGGCAACGAGGAAATGATTTAGTGTCCAAAAGAAAATACAGACTCATTGATCCAAAGAGAATAATAGGGTGTATTTTTGGACTGAAAGCTTATCTCAGGAAAGGCAAAATCCTATCTATAGTTTTCTATGATGACATAAATATTTTGAGATGTGTCATCTAAGTGCTGTATTTCTTTTCAGTGAGGTAAACAGAGTAAAATGTCATTATTCAAATTGTTCCAGCTTGAATCCCTGCATGACAAATGCTACAGAAAAAATCTTCTTGTAAAGGTCATAACGTACACGGAATGAGAAGAATGTATGTCTAAGGAAAGATTTCTGTTTAAAAGAGATATATTTGGTCTCATTTCTGTTGCTTTTTGAAAATTATTATTCCCTTCCCACGTCCTTGCCTTCATTTAAGAAAACTCAGAGCTAAGTTTAACTCAAGCACATTTCATTTTAAGGTTGGGCTCGATACCCAACAGAGGAAACATGCAAAGTTCAAGAAGGATGGAAGGACTCAGAGTTCCTCGGAAGTGCCCTGGTTTCTGTGGTCAGAATCAATCACATCCAGAGAATTAAAGGCAAACACTTCTGCTGGTTTCTCTGGAAATCAGCCAAGCTTCTTGAGAACTGCCTTTACAAACACACAGCTGGGATCCAGCTCTGCACTGGATGCCATATAAAGAGGCAAATACCCTGGGAAATTCATCAAATCTCTTATTATCTTGGTAGAAATTTCTGGTAGGACTCACTTTATAGTGTGGACAGCTACAACTGGATAAGTCATCGTGGTCAGCTCAGAGAAACAAACCCACCCCTTCACCCACCCCACCCCAGAGGAGGACTAAAGGTGGCTTTGCAGCCAGCAGAACGTGCTGATACTTTACCAAAATAGACACCAAAATAGGAGTTTTAATGATCCACCAGAATGGGGATTCCACTATTTCCTCCCAGCACCTACAAAGAAACAAAACCAGACTTAAAAGAAAGCAAGCAGATCTGTAACCCCTCAGGCTCTGGGTTTTGCTCAAAGCTAAGGGTATCTAGGCCAGGATTATGGGAACAGGACTATTGGGAAGGGCTAAAGTCCTGCTTTGCAGAGGCTCTGAGCACTGGCAGGTACCAGTTGTCCCAGCCAGAATGGGGAGAGCTCTTTTACCCTTGGGAATGCAAGATGTTCTGCAGGGGGAATGTGAGAGAGGATGGTGATTGATCTCCCTAATTTCTCAGGCCTCCAGTGCTCTCCACCATCCTGGATGGGGGCTCTGATAAGCACACAGCAATTGGCACCATCAGACACAAAACTAACTGTGTCCTCCTGAAAAAGATAACAGACAGTGGTGGGATTAACCCCACTAAATCCACCCATCTGCAACTTGAGCAGTGGATCCAGTTAGCACAGTCCATGGGGTCCAGGATGGGATTTATTTCATGCCAAAGTCAGAGCTGTCTGCACACAACTCTGCTCACCTGGAACTGTATTTTAAAGCCAACAAGGAAAGGACAGATGTAGAATGATGTGGAAATGACTAATATTGCTTGGGACACATTTATCTACAGCCCTCAGCCAGGTGATAAGAAGGTGCATTTTTAGGAAAGCATTGATGAAAACCGGGCTGCATTCATATTAGAAATAGATCAGTGGAGCCTCCTGGAGACAATTCCACCTGGATTCAGCTCATCCAATTCAAAATGTTGACAGTGCAGGCAACAGTAGATAAGACGAGGCATTTTCAGGCCACAGTTCCTGAGACCTATTTTAGGCAGCAACTTTAGAGTGAAAAAAATTGCCCTCCATGGAGTGCACTGACTAAATCTCCACTAACTCTAAAAGGACATAGAGCAAATTGCTCACACAGAGATGCTCATAGTCAGGTGCCTTCTGCCCTCTCATTTAGAATTCAAGTGGCCCTAATCATGTCTAGTGCACTTCATTTTTAAAATAAGTCCAGACAGCCTGAATGAAGGTCACTTTAATTTAGAGCTAGACTGTTTAAATAAAGGCTTGATGTTGTTTAACCAATCTTATATAATTGGGGTTTATTTAGTTTGGATAAATTCCCTGTAATTTTCCTCTGTAGGTAACTTTAGTATGAAAAAATTAATCTATGTTAGGTATCAGCATATCCTGCAAATTTTACTTGGCACAAAAATGCAGAGCTTTAAAGCCTCCAGAAAATGCAAAGAGCTCTGTATTTTTATTAAGAATAGTTGGAGCTGAGTGGGAATATTTAGTAAGAGGAATTGGTCTCTGGAATGGTTAAATCCTCCTGCCTCTATCTCATTGTAGAGGCTATTTATTAACAGAGTAAATAAGGTCAGTTTTATGCAGAGAGAGTGAAAGCACAAAGGAAGTGAGTAGCCCTCAGGAAATGTGTGAGCATGACTATAAATCAAAAATGCAATGAGAAATCCTTCTCATACTGAGTGAGGGCAAACCAGGACACATTTGGAGAGGGAGAATGCATGGGAGAAAATGTGATTAACTATAGGATGCAAATGCAGGAAGTGAGGGCATGCACAGCCAGGACAGAATAAGCACCTGATTCTGGAACCCTCTGGAGTGTTTTCCCCTAAAAACCTTTCCAATTACTGTAGCTCGGCTGCTTGAATAAAAGCAGGAAGGAGGATTGCAGGACCAAATCCATTTTACTTGCATATATCCTTGGATAACTCTGCTATCTGCCTCATTTTCTTGGCTGTATTCTGTCTGCTTCTTATATAAAATATCAAAGGCTGCTGCAAGGTTAAAGAGGATGAAGAATAGATCCTAAAATCTGCTTGGGAGAAAAACAGCTTTCAGATTTTTCTGTGGGAGAGGTAAAGGGTGTGTTTATTAGATATCTGCTGCCTGAGCACATATAGGATCAATTTTACAGAGCCAAATGAAACCCTCAGGGTGTGCTCAG
>VZUH01089210.1:39796-108797 GCA_013401175.1 Xiphorhynchus elegans
GGAAAAGGAAAAGGAAAAGGAAAAGGAAAAGGAAAAGGAAAAGGAAAGGAAAAAGGGCTCCCTTAGGCTTAGCACACTCAACCTTTGTGTAACAACAGCAAAAAAGCAAATTAAAACCAAACAAACCAGACTGCCTGGCAAAAAGCCATCACTTTCATTTCTTCCCTCATTTTCTTTGCAGTTCTGACTACAGTGAAACAGATTAGCAATAAAAAAAGCCCCACAAAGTTTATGTTCTATCATGAAAGGGAATTGAGGTCTATTCAAACAGCAAAGCTCCTCCTAAATCAATTGGTGCCTTTGACTCCTTCCTTCCCTCCCAATCATGGACTCTGACAAGCAAGCAATTTCAAGTAATAAATTCCTGCACTAGAGGGTGACTCTTCAAATTTTCCTGGAAGATGCACAGAAATTTTGGGTGTTAAGGTCTTAACAATATAAATTAATGAGGTGAACGAATAAATGAATAAAGAAATGTGATGAAAGAAATTCTTAAAATGCCATTTTGGTAGGAACAGTGGAGCTCAGTTTGTGAAGGCCTAAGCAGTCAAGCTGAAAAGCAAAATTTCTCATCTTTCAAAGATTATTACAAATAAAAGACCTTCATGGAAATAATAACCTTATGCCTTGATGATGGACCTGCTGACCTTTGTGGCTTCAACTCTAAGTATTAAAAGCATATTATTAAAAGTACAGATGGATGAACTTAACTGGATACATGGTCACCCTCTGTCTCAGGCATGGGGACAGGAGGCCCCAGACAGACATTTCTCCCTGTTAACATCCTGCTCTGCACCAGAGGTGCCCCAAAAGCATTATGGAAGAGCGCTCTTCAGCCTTGGCAATGGCAAAATATTCCATTTATCCCAACCCTCTTTCCTCCAGGTCACAATCCATTCCAATTTCATGCAGTCATCGTTGTCTGCGAGCACACCCATGGAATATTTATTCCATGTCAGCTGTCACTGGGCAATTCATGAGGCCATTATAACCTGGCTTTGTGTCTGAGCTCCTTGATTTGTCACCACTTTCCTGAAGCAGAAATGCCGTTCCTGGATGGACGAGCTGGGCTGTACAGACTCACACAGGCACTCACACACACTGATTCAGCAAGGCAACTCTTGCCTGCTCCCATCAGGACTGTGGAAGAATGGAGACATTTGGGAGAAGCTCTTGGGATCAATCTCTAACCTTTTCCTGTGCCTTCACTTCCACTTACAAAGAGTCTGGGCCAAGAATGAACTTGGATAGTTTATTATTTCTCTGGTTAGAGCATCATTTCTCCAGAAAAAAGCTGGCTTTTCCCTGTCCTTTCCCTGGCTTTTCCCCATCCTTTCCCTGGCTTTTCCATGTATTTTTACCTCCTCAATGCCAGCTGAAAGCCAGTTGAAAATGACAAGGAATTTGCAGAATCCTGGAATGATTTGGGCTGGGAAGGACCTTAAAGATCATCCCATTCCAACCCCCTGCCATGGGCAGGGACACCTTCCACTAGCCCAGATTGCTCCAAGCCCCATCCAGTCTGGCCTTGGACACTTCCAGGGATAAGGTGAGGATTTACAAGGGTCAGATCCTGTATTTGCAGAAACCTTAAGGACTGTATTAAAATAAATGGAGCTATACCAGTTTAGACCAACAAGAAACACAATCCACACAACTGCACTTTATGCCTTGCCCACTTCCCACCAAAGTTTCCTCAAATACAACGCCATCCCGATGGATTCAGTAGGAAGCTCTTCTGTCTGCTTTTCCTTACACAAGAAGCAAGTCTAAGCCCCTTGACTGTGATCTTTAAGGTTGTTTAAGCATTTCCCTTCACCAGTTTTAACAGGGGTTATGCAATTCTCAGTCTTTGAGGGGCTCAGCCTTCCTATTTTGTCTCTTTGGAATATTCATTTGATTTTTGGGGGAAGTCCCGTGAGCACATCTAAGATGGTGATTTGCTCTGGCTGGTCTAGCCTGTGCTCCAGATGACTCAGAGTTGATGTAAAAATAGGATTATCTTGGTAAATGGGTTAACTGTGCCTATTTTGTGCTCATCAATCCCACAGTAATGGCACTTCTGAACACATCTTCAGTGATAAGCCAAATCAGCCACGAGGCAGCAAATAAAGAGAGGCTGATCAGGGTTTTAAGAACACCCTTCCTCACTCCTGGCATGTTGTCTCTCATTATGGGCACTACTGCATTGCTTTCAGGTGCCAGTGACTGGGGCACTGCTATGTTGGGGGTGATGGAGCCACTAAAGCAGAGAAAGTTCCTCCTCCAGGGCTCTTCCACAGTCTAACTTTTTGGGTCATTTTCAGGATGTCTCCATTCCTTCCCTCAGCTTTCTTTCTGTTGGTTTTTACTTCTTCCTATCATTTACAGAAGCTTTCTCTAAAGCTTTTTTATTAATTTTTTTTCCCCTTCCCTCTGTTTTGCTGTAACCCTTGTGTTGTAGCAGTGACCAGCAGACATCAGACATGGAGATGCCAGCAGATACGTGGGTACAGCCCACAGAATTGTCTGCAAGATGCAAATCTCTTCATCTAATCTGATGGCTCTGACCAAGGAGATGGGTGTGTTGTGTTGTGACAAGTCCATTGCAACACCCATTTCCTGAAGCCAACTATCTGGTTGGGTTTCACATGAATGTGTAGACAGGGTGAGGTGCTCCAGGTCCTACACAAATGGAAGAGCACAGTGGGAAACTCACACTTCCCATGAACAGTCATTTTTCCTTTTCTCCTTGTGCTGCTCCTTGGGATGGAGGCTTCCAGTTGTTAGGTGGGAAGAGTGAGGGTCTCCCCTTCACTCCACACAGCTGGGCCAAACAAGGTGAACCTCATTTCACCCCGGGCATCAATTCCATGGCAGGACAGACCTTGAAGCACCTCCTGATCTCAGGCAGCACCTCTTGGCCTGGCTGGACCCACTGAGCTCAGTAGAAGGGGTTCAATTCTGCAGGAATGGGCTGAGCTACTGAAAAAAGCATCAGCTGATGCATTTACACATTTTGGGGACTGACACAACTCTAATTAAAGGAAAGGCAAAGATTCCCACTGTCTTCTTACAGGTTCTGCCCAGCTCTGCTCCCCAAGCCACCCGGCCAAAGGTGAGCAGATGCTCCAAGGAGCTCATCCCTCCTCTCTGTGGATGGGAACAGATGTCTTTCCCAAAGAAATGGCTGGGTCTCTAATATTTGTTTCATTTTTACACAGGTGCAGAAAAAGGTTTCTACTCTTCCAGCTCTCCATGAGCCTGAATATTATGGTCCTTCCAGATGGATCTGAGTAGCCTCAAAGGGGGTGCATTGGAAAATAAAATGTCTGTGTCTTCAAATTCCATAAATAAGGTTCATTTAGGGGTCTGGAGCCCTTACCAGTTTGGCCTGAGGAAGTCCATGTGAAACCCCCCAGGTTTTCTCTCTGAAAATATGAGATAAGTGTATAAATTCACAGTTGCTGAAGTCCCACCCTCCTTTTCAAAGAATAAATTTTTTTGCTGGAATTCTTTTGTCTTACTGGAATACAAAAGGAAAAAAAGATAAATGATGTGATCTCCCTTGGCTGAATCTTCAGCCAGAGCAAATTTGCAGAGCTCAAAATTCAGCCTGAGTTTAATCTGTAGCACTTGATCTTTGTTTACAGCAAACTCTTGGCTTCTTTGGCCTCAGCAAGACTGGAAATGTAAGTGGCTCATCATATTATGCTACCCAGATAGGACAGTAATGAAACTATATCCAAACCAATCCATAAACCCACAAAAAAATCAAATGATACAGCAATTGAGGTGTTCAGTTCAATCCTTCCACCAGGTTTGCTGTGTTTCACAGGGTGTTCCCCAGGGAGAGAAGGAAAGGGGAAGATAAAACACGGGAATGCCAAGACAGAAAGTCACCAGACCTTAGGAAAACTAGTGTGAATAACTACAACTTCTAAGGAGGCTTCTTGAGCCTGGCAGGGACAAAATCCCCACAAAACACAAAGGCAAATCCAGCCTGGAATGTGGTGTGATTTTTCCTGCACTATGAGCAATTTTTAGGTGCAACAAACCCGCAGGGGGGAGAGTTTTCCATCAGAAATGACCCGTTATTGAGAGAGAACATAATCTGAATGAATCAAAATGAGGAGATATCAAAGAAGTCCAAGGGGATGGTTCCACAGAGTCCTCTCAGCTGGATCATCTTGACACCCAAGTGCTTAAAGCCCAGACTGACTAACACACTTGAGTACAGGCCTGGTTTTAAGCCATTTAAGCCAACAGGATGATCCAGTGACACATAATTACAGATGTAATTAGTCACTGAAGGCTTGATAGAAAGAGAGAAGGTGGTTTTGGTCTACTCAGGGCTGCTGGCACCTTGTGTTGGTGTGTGGCCATCAGACTTCTCTGATGGTTTTACCCCTCCAACAAACTTGAGATCCCTGCAGCGCTTTGTTTCTCACTGGAAAATCCCACAGGAGGAGCATGGACTAGGTGCTTCTACATGAGCCAAGGGATCCACACTGTGCCTAAAAAGCAAGTCTGGTAGATTTGGACACCTGGGAAGAGAAGAAAGTGTGAGGGACATTTGTAAAGCTGCTGATGTTGAGTTTCCTCAGTGTGGGACAAAGAGCCTGGGCTACGTTCTGCACGTCGTGGGGTCATTTAAACCTGGTACATTTAGGTGTGAAAACAAGTCCTACTCATCAACTCAGGGTTTCTGCCCAGCGAAAACAGGCTGATTTTTTCCACCCAAGAATTTTCCTTCCCCCAGAAGAAGATTTATCAAGAAAGCAGGACCAAGGAATTCATGGAGGCTTCAGGTGCCACTTGGAAACATCCCCCAGGACATGGTGCATGTGCTGGCTCACAGGAGGGCTCAGTGATGCTCATCACATATGTTTAGCCTGCATTGACCCTGAAATGTTTCCAGCCACGTTCTCAGGCTCCGTGGCCCATAGAAATGCCCAACAAATTTAATTTTTCAGGGTGTTCATGGTGAACTCAACGGTGAACCAAAACTATTTAAGTTTAAGATGAGTTGCCAACATAACTGAGATTTCCCACATGAAGTAAAAATGCAATAAAACATATGAAAAAGTTATTTTTTTTTAATTGCATAAACACTTTCATGTGTTGGAGCTCCCAGTTGACTGAAGCATTGGCACATTTGTTGGTGGAGAGCTTAACATAATTTTGCATGTGTGTAAAACACAATTTTAAATCTTCTTACTGCAACAGGTGACATCAAATTCAGAAATTCAGTCCCTTCATCAGAAATGCGGGGAGAGGCTTCTGTTCAGTTGGACTTTACAACCCTAAATCTGTTCTGGAAGGGGGGTGTCTTTATGCTTTTATTCCTTAAAGGAACTAAATGCAGTACTTTCTCTTCTAAGAGAACAGTTTTATTGCTTTGGCTTTGCCCTGTTCTAAACCAGCATAGCAGTGAGGGCATTCAGCAAACGGAACTGTTTGTTCAAATCTCTCCTCAGACTGAAGGAGCCCAAGGCCACGTCCAGCCATGGCACACAAACCCCTCAGTAAACTCTGCATGAAGTCCTGGGTTTATGAAGGAGTCCCCAGGTCTTCCAGGTCAAACTCCATCCTCCAATTCCAAAGCACAAACTCCACTCAAGCCAAGCCAACCCCACCAAACCCACACGAGCACAAAGGGGTTTGTAACTATTTCTCCAAAGGGATGAATGTTAGGAGAGGCATTTTGACTGTTTTATGGTGGCGTTTTTTTGCCACTGTGACTTAAAATGTTGTACAAAATGTTAGTTCAACACAGGTTGTGCAGGTTTTGCTCAGCCCTGTGCAGCAGAGACACATTTGTTCCACAGAATTTTATAGCCCTTATGCATCATCCAGCCATTCACCTTGAGCTGGTGCTTAACACAAAAATCCCCTGGTGGGGATAAACACACACCATGGGGGCAGACATGGGGCCCTACCTGAAAGCACAGTGGCTTCCAGGAGCTGTGGACTCTGCAGGAAAATTCCTGTGTTTAGACCCAGAAGTGCTTCTGGATGGAAACACTTCTCACACAGCTCTCTGTGGTCGTGTCTCATCCATGACCCAGCACAAACTCCCACAGGGGTGAGGGGTTAGTTCAAACTCCGTGGCTCAATTGGTTCTTGGCTCTTCTGCTGACTGGCATCAGCAGTGATCTGTGGGACTGTTTATTCCAGTTTCCTTGTCATTCTGACCATTCATGGACGCTCCCAAGAAAACCCAGTTGCAAGAATACAGGGAGGAAAAAGCACAGAGAGACATTCCAAAGGGAACACTTCATGCTGCAGAGAAACTTGGGAAAAGTTCTGGGTATCAGCTGAGAGATGCTAGAGCAGAAAGGGCATTATAAAAGCAGGGACAGGACTCAGGGTTAGGACACAGAAAAGTCAGAAGAAAAGGAATAAACGAGGTGGATAGAAGAGAAGGAGAATCTTTTTCTGGTGCTATATGACATAATAAAACAGGTCCAGAAGGGATCTGCTGCACTGCTGTGCCCATCCCTTGCTATTGCCAGAGAGCAGCTCATCTTATGTTATGAATTTGCTATAGAGGGTTCCTTTTTTTAATTTTTTTTAATGACTTTTGATCACATCCCTTCATTTTGGTGATTTCAATTTCCTGCCTACATTTATTCATGGCTAGTGTCCTCTTACGTCAATATGGCCTTTAGATAAACAGCCCCTCTCCCTCCTTGATGTTTGCTCCAGCTGATAACACTGAGTCTGAAAGTGGGGAAAAAAATAAAAAAATCCCAACTCCTTTATTCCCCTCATTTATCATCCCAGTAGGGAAATCTCACAGTTGCAGACAGAGAGCGTGGGATAGAGATCCAGATGAAAAATAGATGGTGGTGTCTACACACAGATTTCCTGCCCAAACTCCTGCAGAGATCTGGTCACTGGAGCCCAGGGAGCCATCCAAATGTAGGTGTCGTGTTCCAAATGAGCCCTCCAGATCCAGTGAACACATCAGAGCTTGACTGATTATGAACTTTCTTGTGTAGGTACTTACCCCATGGATACCTGAAGTTAGTTTTGTCAGTCTCGATCTGACTCCCACCCTCCCTGAACAGAAAGGTATCATTAATCCCTAAACACAGCACTGCAAATCTCCTTGGAACAGGATATCTAAAAAATTAGCATGTGGTTGAGAGGTGGACAGAGAAATGACAGAAGTCCCAAAATCTTATAGAGTTTGACCTCATAGAATCATTAAGTTTGGAAAAGACCACTAAGTTCAGCAAGTCCAACCTCACAAGATGCCTATAAATCTTGGACTCTGACAATCAATTTATTCCCTTTCTGTATAAATTAAATGGCAGCAATCACATTTTTTTCCTTTCAAACGAGAAGAGAAATCAAACCCTTCCCAAAGCACTGGCTGACATGCATTTGCAAGGTAATTTTTGGTGGAAACTTCAAAGTGCACAGCTACTTACTGAACTCACAAAGCAGTGCTCAGACTCTCCACTCTCAAACAGGATGACATCTTTTATGAAGACTGCAATGGCTCTCATTATGAAGGACATGAAGAGATGCATGTGAATATAATTTCGGGTACAGTGTAGTTTTCTGTTGGGAAGAGATGAAACATTTGTGAATAGCCAGGCTTCTCAAAAGGATTATTTATCTCTTTGCATGTTTCTTCTGCCAAGACAGGGAGTTACAATTAAACATTAGAAACCCCGAGACAGGCTTTGTTCTGATGCACATCACCACAAATCCACTTAAGCCTTTTTAAATCCACAAAACGTGGCGATCCACATATCTGCAGCAGTGCTGCTGCTTTTTCATTTCTCAGAAAATACAGGACAACACACAGAATGAGAGAAAACAGCTCCATCCCACCATTCTCCACTGGAGAAGAAATGGTTTCAACTGTTGAGCAGACTGTGCTCAAATAAAATGTTTGTAATTCTTTCCAAAGTGAAATGTTTCTTCCAGAAGGGAAATAAATTGTTAGCACCTGTTGCCAAAATTAACACATATTACAGGCTTTCTGGAGTGATATGAACTACATTTCCACTTAAAAATTACTAATGATACTGAGAACACCACCAGAGTTTTTCTGTTTGTTGCCCACTAATATTTTGAAGGCGAATTTTGATCAAGTAGGTTTTTTTTTTCCAAGTGGGACTTTACACCAGCCAAGTGAAAAGCCTCATACTCTGGAAACGGGTACTTTGTACAGACAGCAGAACCACAACACGCCTCACTCAGCAGCACAATCAAATTACCCCCTCTTAATGAGTCACTGTGCACTGGCAGAGGTCATGCTGCTAATCTCTGATGACGGCAAGATAATGGGACCGAGCTGAGTCCTCTGCACTTGCAGGTGAAGGAAAGTCAAACCGTGCAGTCTCCCATGAAGGAACACCATGAACCTCAACAGTTTCATCAGCTTGGCTGGCACCTTGGACCTTGCAGAGATAACCTGCACGTGTGTCTGATTCACTCTTCCCTTGTAAGAGGAGTGGGGAGAACACACGTGCAGCAGAGGAGAGCAAAGTTCCTGAAGGGTGAGGCCAGTGCTGGTCTGAGTGTGAGAGTTACCCTACAAGACGTGTTCTTTCCCACATGAGGAGATGGAACCACATCCCAAAGGTTCCTCCATTCACAGAGGTCTGATTTTTGCTGTTCTCCCTTTACATAAACATCTTTGTGATAGGACATCACTTATATCTAGATTTCTTCATTGGAGGCACCCAAATTTAGATGCCTGAATCTATTGCAAACAATAAAGACAGAGGATTAATTAATTTGCTGCAATTTAAGCTGTTAGAGCCATTTGATAATCTGCAGAGTATCTGCCCATAAATCCATAAGGGCCTGGTTCTCTGGAAGGTCGTGCCTCATATCTGCTACCCTTGTGCACATCTCAGAGCCACCAGCATGGCCCAAGTGACTCTGGATGTTTCTGTCTTGCCATGGAGCTACAGCAGGAAGTGTTTCTGAAGTGGACTTTGGGAGAGAACAGGTTGCCCAGAGAAGCTGTGGCTGTCCCATCCCTGGAAGTGTCCAAGGCTAGGTTGGAGGGGACACTGAGCAACCTGGGCTAGTGGAAGGTGTCCCTGTCCATGGCAGGGGGTTGGAACCAGATGATCTTTAAGGTTCCTTCCAACCCAAACCATTCTAGGATTTTGTGATTCTGGGTAGTTTTGGGGTGGGATTAATCTGCATCTTTCTGAACACCTACATTGAGTAGAAATTCCGTAGTATCCATATATACCATTCTAACTAGGACTCTGTGGGTTATGTCAGGTTTATGGGATAATGGTCTCCAACACAGGGATCCATCATGTAATGATCTACCTTCATTGAGAAGAATCCACCTAAATAATTGGATTGGGGTTATAACTCTCACACAAAGGACACAAATCACATACTAAAAGACAGCGTTACCAAAAGATGGAAGAACTTTCCTCCCCTGTCCAACTCAGACTTGACAGAAGTCTTTGGCATTTATCTGTAACGCTCATAGCCAATAAAGCCCAGAACTTTAACAGCATCTACATGTCTTTTTTTGCTTATGGTCTTACCTGAAGAGACACAGAATGATCATAGCAGCTGTGAGGGCAATGAGGGATAAGGTGTGACCGATGGTGTAGCCCGTCTTGACCGTGCCATAGAACGCTGTTTGCTGGTGGGAAGCAAAGAGACAAAACAGGTCTTTCAAAGAGCTTTTTAAGGACTTTTGAGGGCAGAAAATGGTTTGCTTTTGTGTTGCGTTGTTGGCGAGTAACTTAAAACATTCTCCACGAGATCACACCGATGTTAGTGCAGAAATACTCTTTAAATTGGAAATGGGTTCATGGCTTTTCTCTCTGGGGGCACACAGAGGGAAGCTCTGACCATGGGGAGCCACAGGACTGGAATCCAACAGGGAATCTTGTTCTGAACAAAATGGGTTCTGAACAAAATGAGGCAACAAAACTTCAGCTCTCCAAGGCTCTCTGGCAACATTCTAAGTCAATAAATTTTAATTTTCAGCTTAAAATTAAAGGGCAAAACATCAAAAGATAAAAGTATTCAGATATTTATCAATTGAAGACCTAAGTTTTTATGACAATCTAACTCAGATTGTGGAAAATCTCATGTTTTCCAGCCCCAGACTGACCCTTCTCTGCCTTCATTGTCCTCCTTTTCTATGAAAAACCCAAACAACCAAAACCTCAAGGAGCAGTTTAGACAGAAAATCCAAACCTAAACTTTTCTGAGAAAACACTCTTTAATAACATTGAGAGTTGCCATTTTTATATATTATTTTCACAGGCCTTGACAAGTACTTGGTACTTCACAGAACCAGCGAGGCTGAGTAGCAACCCTTTAAGATTTGCACAAACCAGCTTGGAGGGGGGTTAAAACAAGACACTCAAAGCTATCTAAATATGGCCTTCATTTTAGCTTTCCTGGAGTTTGGGATCTCCAAGGCAGCTGAGTCTTTTCCAAGAAAAGCAGTCAATCTCCTTCATGTTGGTTTCATCTCTCTCTCATGGTCTGGTTTCCTCCTTGACGGCACCAGAGCAGAAATGTTCCAGGAAAGACCTGGCCAGCAGAAGGAGGGAGCTGGTGGGAGGGGGCTGTGTTTGAGGAAGAGGCTGTCCCACACTGTATTTAGGAGAGCAGAGAAATGGGGGAAAGGAAATTGAGGGATATCATAGGAGATGTCTGCAGTGGGGTGGTGGGTGGAAACTTCTCAGTGTGGATACAGAAATAGGGCTTTCCTTCTTGCAGTTATTCCCAGAAAATTCTTGGTGTTACTCAACAAGTAATTTCTTGCCTTTATATTTTACAATGACCAATCCTTCTTGTGTAGAGAGGGATGATTCTGCTGCAACACAGTGTATGGGGTCACCTCTGTTCTGGAAACAGCACATAATGACTTCTCACTCTTCATTTGCACTCGCTAATGACTATCAGTTCCTGCTTTACAGATATCAAAGCAGACAATCTGACCCCAAGGTCATAAATGGAACTGGAATTTCACTCAGAGTTCAGATTACTAAAATATTCTTATTAGGAAAAATAAGGGGGTTAGATGAGTGAAGGCAATGCATGTCAGGATGCCTGGACTCCAGCTGAAGACCTAGACTGATTTACAGAATGAAATTTGGCAGTTTCATCATTGTCTCTCTGACTTGTAAAAGTTTCTGCTTAATTTCACAGGAATCTGATAATAACAAATATTTCTGGTAGATGCTAAATTGAGATTAACTGAGAACTATCTTCCTTGGTTCCTGTTCAGTAACATCAACATTTGCCCCTTGGTCTCTTGGTTTACAATGGGAAACATTTACATTTGTGAGAGGAAAAGAAGGGAAATACTGATATAAAGTCTATCAGTCACCAAACATGTCGTGGGTTCATGTCCCCTAGCCTGAAGTCATCTGGGCTCCCTCTGGAGTAAAGGACAAGAGAAGAGAAATCAAACCCTTCCCAAAACACTGGCTGACATGCATTTGCAAGGTAATTTTCGGTGGACTTTGGAGAGAAATGTGGGCTCAGCTGACCTCTGGAGGTATTTTCCTCACCATCTTCAGGCACAGCCCATGGGGTGGCCCCTCTGTGAGCAGATGGAAGCACACAAGGGAGAAGTTGTGCATCACATCGCCGAGTGGAGCAAAAGACAACCCCCCTACCCGTTTGCTAATAGATGATTTTTAAAGGTCAGGTTGGAGGAGGGCTCATCACCACTCATTGATTAAGTGCCTACATCACCTGCTTTTTTGGGACTGTCAGAATTCACAGTGAAACCCTCACACACTGACCTTATTTATTTTTCAGATTTTTTTCCTGTTGTTTCTGACTTGAGCCCAAAAGTTTATGAAGTGTTCTATGCATGGAAGGTTATCAGTCTGTCCTGGACCTCGTGTCCCACACAACCTGTTGTTCCTTTTTTTTCTATTCCTTTTATTTCTTCTTCCCCAAACTGGCAGCCAATTCCACAACACAACAATCTATTCTTCCTCCCAAGCTAGTACTGCGTGTTCACCCCTCCCCAGCCACCTTTCACACAAATTAAACAGCATGACAGAACCGCAGAGATCAAGAGAAAATAATTAAGAAAGAATTAAAAGAGCACAATTAATGTTCTCTTGGTAACGCAACACTCTGGCAATGCTGCAATCCATTGGGTCGCCAAAGCACGTCCCAGGAATTCCCAAATCCCCTTTGCAGCTGGAACACAAACTAGGTCTCTGGATGGAGGGCCTTCCCAGAGCAGACCTGGAACAATGGCTCTTGCAGCACTGAGCTGGTGCCACACAGCTTGTTCTGACGGGTGGGACACTTGAGCATGGGGCTGACCTTGAAGGCAGACTCTTCAGTAGAGCCCTGAAGTTGTTTGTGCAACTTTCTTTTTCCATTTTCTCTGTTCTTTCACTCTTAAAGCTGCCTCAGTTCTGCTCAGGTGCTCTGTTAACTCTTTGAGTGCCCTGGTAATGTGTGACCACACACAGAGACCTCTCATCATGTGGAATCACACAATGGGTTGAGTGGGAGGGGACCTTAAAGACCAACTTGTTCCAACCCTCTGCCATGGGCAGGGGCACCTTCCACTATCCCAGGTTGCTCCAAGCCCCATCCAACCTGGTCTTGGAACTTCCAGGGATGGAGAGTTCACAACCTTTCTGAGCAACCTCTTTCAGTCCTGCCCCACCCTCACAGGGACGAATTTCTTCCTAATATCTAATCTAATCCTGCCCTCCTTCAGGTTAAGGCCATTGCCCTTTTCCCATCACTTCATGCCCTGGTGAAAAGTCTCTCTCCAGCCTTTCTGTAAGCCCCCTTTAGGTACAGGAAATACATATTCATTCATTCATTATTGAGCTCCCTATGTCCAACACTGACAAACACTGCCATACGCCACAAAGCAGAAAAGAAAGCATGAGCAGAGGTTTAATAGAAACATATTATATAAAAATACAATATATTTGCAGTGAAATATAATTATTTTCTAGCATGAGTTTTCCTGTTGACTATGGGACAGTTACAGAGCACGAGTTTAGATTAGATGCTGAACTTTGAGTTAGGTGAGGTGAATCTTGCTTCTGACACTCATCATCCTCTTTAGACTTTACCCTTCCTGTCTCAGCATGCAGCAAACCAAAAACAAACTCCTCCCTGCATAATGACAATACTCAATAAAGCTAATTATACCTAGGCCAGCCATTCCTAATTTATATACAGACAATACCCCAGAGAGCTTGAGGATTTCCTTACCAGACTCAGGAATATTGCAGGAAAATGTCTGTTCCCTACAGAGCTCTAGATATTCATCTGGTTGAGGTCAGCAGGGCAGCACTGATGGCAAGTGAGTTATACCCTTTTTATCCCTCTTGGTGCTTATGTTGCCCTAGACAGACTGGAATCCCCACATCTACTTAAGGATAGATATAAATGTGGAGGGCCTGTTTCAAAGCTGACCCTGGGAAATGAAGCACTTGGAGTGATGTGTGGACATCACATAGACATTGGGGTGATCTTCCCAGGTGCTGTTTCTGCCCTGGAAATTGTGGATGTCCCATCCCTGGAAGTGTCCAAAGCCAGGTTGGATGGGGCTTGGAGCAACCTGGGCTAGTGGAAGGTGTTCCTGGCCATGGCAGGGAGGTTGGAATGAGATGGTCTTTAAGTTCTCCTCCAACTCAAACCATTCCACATTCTAAGAAATCAAAGGGAATATTGTTTCTTTGACCAAACATTTGAACTCTGCTTCCAGGGATCCTCCAGAGGAGTCTTCCCTCCTGAGAAATCAGAGTGTGAATGGAAAAACTTGGACATGTGGAGATCATGAAACTCTGATATTGATCCCTGTTAAATCTTGATGTCTCCCCATCCGGGTTTACAAACCTCTTCCCCTGGAGTGCTGTTGGAATCATATCCACAGGCTACGGCGTAGGGTGCAGGGTACACATCTGACCAGCCCTGGCTGGTACAATTCCTGGTCACATTCCCTGGAAGGAAAGAGAAAATGATGGTTTAGAAAGAAACATTCAGCCTTCTCTTAGGGGTCTGCCCTTTGTGATACAAATGCCAGAGAACAGCTCTTGTGACACTTGGGGTAAAATTCTCATGCTTTTTCTCTGTTATTAAGTTTTCATATTACACAGAACACATAAATGGGAGGGACCCCCAGGGTTGTAAAGCTCAGGCCTCAAAAAACAAAGCACAGTTTAATACTGAGGTGCCCACAAAGCTTCTCTTCTAATGGTACAACAATGCCAGTTGTGCCCAGACCTTTGGTTGTTGGCACTGCACCAGTATTATTTGAGAGTGTTACTCTCATATTGCTTTCTTCCTGGAAAATTCTTATCCAAACAGATCAGTGAAATATTTATGGCTCTCAGCTTGTGAGAAGCTCAGACAAAGAGAGGTAAAAGTGCTCATTTTACATCATGCAGGTGAGGTTGGACACCTGGGAACTCAACGCAGCTCTCCAAGCCCAGACCTTGCCTGACCTCATGTGGATTCTGGGCAGCCCACTGCACTCTTGTCTGAGAACCAAACCCTTCAAAATTTGGCTGTGAAGGGAGAAAAACCACATGCTGACAACCTGTACTGCCTGTTTTAACATGTATACTCAAGGGCAGGGAGATTTCCTGGACTCTTCAGCACACTGAGTGCCTGGGGCCTCCAACCAGCTAAAGAGAGCCTTAATTAACACAAGGACATCTCACTCCTTCAGCCAAAACTGACAAAACTGAGGTTCACGTGGCTCTTTGCTCCTCTGGGCTTCCTGGTCCAGCCAGCATTGTAAGAACAAAGCACTTCTCACTTTGGAAAACATCTTTGCTTCCTGTCCCAGCTGCACCTCAAACCCACATTGCCTTGATCCAGCAAAAGAGGAAGAAACCAGCAAGCAGGACAAGCCTTACCCTAAGAGGTTTGTAGCCTAAAAGACCAAGCTACGTGTTGGTCATACAGGAATAAAAAAGCAGCAACACACCCAACGCTGCATGGCAAATTGCAAATTCCCCCAGCACCTTCCCTGACCACCATTCCCCACCCTGCCCAGCTCCCACAAATCCCATCACTGTGGCATTCCATCAGTGCCATCCATCACACAAAACTGCCACCCCCCACTGAAAAGCTGGTACAAATAAACCAGAAAGAACAAACAGCGGTCAAAACTCGCTTCTCGGATGAAAAATGGCACCAGTGGAGCTCAACAGCTCTGCAAACATTTCCAACAATGGGGTTCTTTGCACACAGGAGCACTGAAACCTCTGCAAACAGGAGCAGATCAATCCTGCAGCTGTGAGTCACGAAAATATTCGAGCATCACCCCCAGAAATTTCTGACAATTGAGTCATCCAAACATCTTCCCAGCCACAGACCTTGCACGGAAATCAGCAGCAGCCTGACCACTGTCTTAAGTCACCTGTCCAGGTGGAGTTTGACACTAAACCTGACCCTGGGATTGGCCTTTATGACAGATCTGAACTCCATGAAGGCTCTGGAAGGTGCCTTTGTTCTTCTTCACAGCTGCTCCTGAAGAAGCAGCTTCAGCAGACCCTGGTGCTGTTCCTGGAGCTTTTCCTGCACGGTCACTGTTTGCAGGTCCTTTGACCAGGGTTCACACTGGGATCACTGGAGATCTTGTGCACACAAATCAAGGACAGGACTCTTCAGTACCTTTCTGTTTTTTTTTTTTTGAGGTGTTATGCAATTTCTGCTGTTTCTTCTTCATTACAATGGATCCCATTATCTGAACTTCATTTCCTGCTCAAAACTCCTCCTTTCTGTTTGGGGACGGCTTTGGATTTCACTGTGCTTTTGATTCTGTGTTTCTTCTTCTCAGTGAACTTCTTTCAGCTTAATTTTCTCATATGTCTTCTTTTTAATTGCACTTCCTCACAGTTGTTTGGTTATGTTAGAATTCTTGCTGCTTTCAAGAATACTCGAAAAAAATTGTCTTAATGCTTTAGCAGATGTAGAAACTCAGGCAAAGGAAAGCACAATGACACAGGATCACTGGGATTAAAAAATAATAATAATAATAAAAATTACTCTGATTTTAGAGGAACTCACTTCCCACAGAAGTTTTCTACCACTTTTTGTTGCTCATATCACTTTTAGATGTGGGGAACTGTTTCTTACTCTTTTTGTAACCCAAGTTTTCCCTAGACTGATGCAACGAGTGGCAATATCAGGAAAGACAGAGAGCTTCTACACTTAAAAGTGGTATCTCCAGCCTTTGGAAATTCACTAGATTTCCCCAGATTTCTCATTTCCTATCAGATTGAAGCTAACAAATTTTAAACTGCATTCCTGAAGAATTAATGAGAAAGGAGACTGAGTTACACATAATTAGCAATGTAGAGTGGAGGAGATTCACTGAGACATGGAAAGCATCCTAGTGCCAGTAGGTTTGTGCTCCAGGCTCTTCTCTACGTTGTGGAATTAGAAGGTTCAAGTCCCTGGGGTGAACAGAGTCTCCCTATTCTGGTGGTATTAGTTGACAGACACAAAATAATCTTCTTTTTGTGGGGTCTGTATTTAATTTTGATCAGAATTGCTACCACTGTCAAACTGGTGTATCTGCTCCCCAAAGCAACAAGATGAGTTTCTCCATTTAAAAAAAAAATATAAAGTCACAAAGAGTTTCACTTGAAAAAGCCTCAGTTAACTCTCATTTATGGCAACAATAACCCTATGATGTCTTCCAAGATCTCAGTTTCCTGCTTTCATAGAATCACAGAATGGTCAGGTTTGGAAGGGGCCTTTAGGGGTCACCTGGTCCAAAGCTCCTGCTCAAGCAGGGTCACCTAAAACTGCTTGAATGGAAGCATGGCCAGATCCTTTTTGGATATTCTTGGAATCCTTCAAGGATGGAGCTTGCACAACATCTCTGGGTGACTTGTTCCTGTGTTTTAGTTCAGCCAGGGCTAGGAAACTCAAATAGGAGGGAAGGCAACTGGAGCAAATTGTTTTCACTGTAGTGTAAATGAAGAGAAATCATTCCCTCAGGGATGGTGGGAGATCTCCAGCCTCCCAGATGCACAATAATTGCTCAGGTGCAATGGGGTGAGTCCTGAGCAAAGCACCACAGGGAGACAATTAGAGGGACCTCAGCACCTCAAGCCTTTCACTGCTGTCATTTCTCTTTGCAGGCATCAGGACAAAGGGGCTTAAAGATGAGTTTGTAAAGGGAACAAGGTGATGACCTTTCCATAAGGCTCCTTGCCAGGTAGGAGGGGATGGATGAACAAAGGGAGCAAAGTAGCAGTGCAGAAAGGAAAGGGAGAAAAAAAAAGTTAGCTCTCTAGAGGTGGCAAATATAACGTGCAGAGGTAATCCTTATACAAGCTAAAGAAACAATAGTGAGGAGAACCAGGATGGGAAACAAAGCAGATTCCAAGAAAACATGCTGTGGCACAAAGGCCACTGCTTACAGAAGGGAATTCAAGTGTAAATAAGAAGCAGGATGGACTTTTGGCTCATTTATATCGGTGTTAATGACAGTCAATACATAAAACACTATTGAAAGGCAAGGGGTGAAGCCACAGGCCTGAGTAACCAGTTTTGGGCAGGTTTTCCTGCAGCAGGGCTTTAAAGGCTCACGTGAGGCATCACAGGGCAGAATTGTTTCATTAATTGCCCACATTTCTTGGCCCAGCCCAAGCCATGAGCTCTGCTCCTTGCACATGATCCACCCCAGTCTGTGGCTTCAGCCTGAGCCCAGTGAGAAGGGCAGGGTCTCCCTGGAGTTCAACACCAGCTGGTCTGTAGCACCCTAAACACTACCCAGGAGGGATGGACCACCTAAGCCAATGTAAACTGCTGTATGATTTAGGGTTTTTTGTCAAAACACTGGCACAGGTTGCCCAGAGACCTTGTGGATGCTCCATCCCTGGAAACATTCAAGGTCAGGTTGGATGGAGCTCTGAGCCACCTGGTCTGGTTGAAGATGCCCCTGCTCATTGCAAAGGTGTTGGACTTGATGACCTTTAAAGGCCCCTTCCAACCCAAATCATTCCCTGATTCTGTGATACCATACAAAGAATCATAAAATGGTCTGGGTTGGAAGAAACCTTAAGATCAGGTCGTTGGAACCCCCTGCCATATATGCAATAAAGAGAGATGGAAGGAAATTCCTCCAATATAACAACCAGTGGAAGAGGAGTTAGAACTAGATGATCTCTAAGGTCCCTTCCAACCCAAACTATTCTACGATTCTAAATTTTGAGACAAGTGTTGTGTAGAACCCCCCATGTTTCTTTACAGAATTTAAAAACCCACAGTAAAATACCCTCCAAACACAACACCTGTAAACTCATGATGGAAATGCCTAAGTACTCCTGCTTTTAAGTCAGTTTTTGGGTATTCAGACTTTACTAATTGTTTTAAGTGTTTTCAGAGAAAAGAATTCTCTTCTTCTTATCCCACACCATTGTTATCTTTTTTGGTTGGATTGAAAATAACAATGACTTGACAATAGTGATACCGATCAGAAGACAAGGAGAACTCTTCCCTCTTTTCTTACCATTTTTCCCCTCAAACTGAATGAAGAACTGTTGAATCTTCTTAGGAAGAAGAGCAGGATAAGCAGCCAAATGACTTTATGGCTTTGCATCTTGCATATCCTGGGGATGGTGGAAATATCATCTCCCTCAAGTGGAGGTTGCAGGTGAGATTTTGTCCCCCACACATCACCACTGACTTTATCTTATTCCTATACTCTGAATTTTTCTTACCTATTTCTAATATTTCTGAGAGTTCTTTATACTTCTGGTTTTCACTTGCACCTTCCAGGTCTACCAGCCTTGCAATTTCTTGCTGTGCTGTGTCAAAACACCCTCCATATGTTTATTTTTGTCTCTGTCATGGACACTTCCATTTAGGACCTCTTCTCCACTCCACCAGGAAACAACCATTCCCCACCTGCTCTGTCCACAACATCCCTGACTGTATTTACTTCTGACTCAGACCCTTTCAAGCCACATTTTTACAAATGGAAGAGCATTAATTTAGTTTTGTTTAATGTCTGTCCATACATTTAACTCCTACATTTTTCCATTGATGGTGGCAGTGTTCTACTTTGGACATGAACCTCCCACTATCACCTGAGGGACCTGCTCAGCTGCATTTCCCATGAGATCTTCTGGCCTTGACCTTCTTCCTGCCCTGCCCACACAAACAGCCCAGAGGGCTCACTCTAAGTCTTCTTCCTCTGCCTCCAGGATTCTCACATCCCTACGCAAGGGATCTAATTCTGTTCCACAGTGAATATTTCTTCTCACCACTGTTTCTTTGGAAAAATGGAGAGATGTTGTTCTGCACCAAAACACTGCCCACATCACTGATTCACTGGGATAGAATTTTCTGGAACAGCAACGAACACATGCAAACCTTCTTGTTCAATTCCCTGATTTATAAATGTATTTGGGAAGGAGATGGAATCAAAATGACTTTGCAGATTGGGTTCTATCAGCCAGTAAAGGGCCTGATCAAAGAATGCTGTGACTTATTCATGATATAAAGGAAAAGAAGGAAGGAGTTAGAGGAACAAAAGTAAAACCAGAACATTTTCTTTATCAAAGGTGTTGGATCTGAGTAGATTTTAAACACTGACCACGTGAACTGAATAAATGCAGAGGGCTGTTGTCTATTTCTGGCTCTTAAGGCTTTTCTTTTCCTCATTTTCTTTTAGCCTCTCATCTGCTTCAAACACACACTTCAGACTTGGAGATGTGTCTGAAACTTTGTCTTAGAGGGGCAGTTTGAGCTCTTTGATCTTGGTGGAAGAAAACCTCTTATTGGCTTTCAATGGGCGCTTGAATTCACACAAAGAGATATAAGGTCAATCATTGCTCAGGGGTGTTTGCTTTCCCCCCCTCTTGCTTCTCTTGCCCTTCTCTGCAATCACCTCTGGAGCAGAGGGGAAGGTCTGCTCTGACCAGCAATGTCCTTCTTCTCCCTCCTCATATTCCATGGGCACAAATCGATTTTTCCAAGCAGAAGCCATTAAAGCAACAGCACTTCTTATTTACTCTTCTTGAGACGCCGCTGAGCCCACTGGCACACCTCTAGTTCCATTTTTATTATTGATCTGTTCCTGGGAAACACTTGAGACTTGCAGGCAGTTCCAGCTTGCTCTAAACTGGATGCTGAAGTGGTTAGATCTGGGAAAAGCTTGGGGGGGAAGTCATGACAAGACACTTTCCAAACTTGCTTTCTCTGCCTCAGCCATGATCTCACAAGATCATTCTCTCAGCACAACTTCTGCTTAGTGTTCCACGTTATTTGGTATTTTTGTATTTCATAATAGTAGATAATATTTTTGTATTTCACAGTAGAACCCGTGACATGATGTGAGCACATCCCTTGGCACGCACAGCCTTCATTTTCCTCACTTGCTGTTTTCCACATCACTCGGCCTGCAGTCATTAAAGCTGCATTTCCAGTGCCCTGAAACTTCCTGCACCCCATTTTTGGGGTACTTCTCCCTTTTCCTTTATCTTCCTTTTCCCTTCCTGCACTTTCTAAGTGGGAAGACCTTGATCCTTAAGAAACACAGATAACTCCTCCCTTCCAAACATCACATATTCCCCGTAATTAAGCACCTTTTGTAAACTCTCTGCTTTCTCCTACTGAAAGCAGAGCTGTCAAACTTTAGGACTTCACAAGTCATGGGTAACAGTGGGCTTTGAAGCTCATGACCTCCCCACGGTGTGCAGGGGTATGACTGCACATACAGGACTTGGGGTGCTCTGTAGGGTGGTGGGGAGGTTCAGCTGCTGATCAAAACACCTTCTCAGCATCAGAGGAGTGGGGTACATACACTGAGACAGCTCAATTGCAAATAAATCACAGGATTATAGAATTCTTTAGGTTGGAAAAACCTTTCAGATCATCGAGTCCAACTCCACCATCAAACCATGTCCCCAAGTGCCACTTCTAGGTGTTTTTGAACCCTCCCAGGGAAGGTGATGGCACCACTTCCCTGGGAAGGCTGGTCCAATGTGTGATTACACTTTCAGTGAAGAAATTTTCCCCAATATCCAATCTAGACCTCCCCTGGTACAACTCGAGGCCATTTCCCCTTGTCCTGTTGCTTGTAAATTGTGAGAAGAGACTGACCCCAACCTGGCTACGACCCCCTTTCAGGGAGTTGTAGAGAGTGAAAAGGCCTTCCCTAAGTGCCCTTTTCTCCAGTTAATTCTTTCCCAGTTTCAAAAGAAATATAGAATAAAAACTGTTCATGAGGGACAGAAAATGACAGTGGAACTAAACTTAGAGCACCAGAGGAAAAAAAGGAGTTTGGCAAGCCCAAAACTCAGAAGGATCTCACCTCAGTGAGTGGGATTCCAGAGCTTGGTTATGACCATCCCCACCTCCTTAAGTCAATTAATCTCACAGCTGAAGCTTAAAAACAGTCATGTTAATTTATCCTGTTTGACTTGTGCATGATGGACAATCTGCTTTTGGAAAACCTGTGAGAAATAAATCCCTATTACAAATGTCATTTTCCATCTATTAAAGGAAAGCTGGAACGGTGTGGTCAAGGGACAGCAAGCAAAGCACCTTAATAATGGAAGGTGCCAAAAATATTTTCATCTGTCTCCTTCACCCAGTACTGATGAATGTCATGAAATAATGAAAATTTTCTGGATCTGTGAATGCCATAAAAATTTAATGTCAAATGACATCAGGACTATGGTAGGCATTTTAAGGTTTCTAAATGCCAGGAGATATTTTATCCTTTATTTTCCATGAGATGGGATATTAGTCATTTGAAGAGCATCATCTCAGTTAGGCAGGAAAATGATATTAACTCTTAGTTTCCTAGTATTTCTCCCTTTTCCTGCTATAAATATACAACAGGATTTCCCCTTGCTCACAGCTGGATAGAAGCTTTCCTGGCCCTGCAAAGGGATCAAAGAGTGTGACACCAACATTAACCAGATGATTGAGTTCCTTGAAAGCTGTTCAGTGCTGCTCACTACTACAAAGGAAGAGCTGCTTCACCGACTTTAATGGCATTCATTTTGCAAAAAATCTCATAAAACAAGAGGCAATCTTTCCTTCCATTTATGCCAGACCACACTGGAAGGCATTCCCATCTGCCAGAGCCACTCCACAGTCATTTGATTGTAAATGGAGAGAAATATCTGGTTAATCAATGTTAGACAACTCATCCTGAATTCCAAGTCTAAAAACCAGCTGAACTGCACCTCCAAGGAACCCATTTCTCACCTCTGAATGTAAAACCATTTCAGAGATTGGTTTACTTGTGGAAAAGTCTAAAATCAGTTGATATTATGCCATTTCAGGCTGGAAATTGTTTTCCTAAATTCAGGTATCTTAGCACCAGCTGAGGAATCCTCATGGACCCCCCAGTGTACCTCAAATAATACCAGATGCTCATGGTTAGGAACCTGAGTGGAACCCTCTGTTTATGGTGTTCAATATCTGCATTTCTACAACATTCAACACAAAATTCATCTAAGACATCTAAAGAGCTGTTCAGGTTCCTACACACACCTTCTGTTGGCTCCACTGACCAGATTATTGTTGATATTAATGTAGACCTCGACACCCATCTGGTACAGACACCCCTGATTCAGAGACAGCAGGAAATAAAAGTGCTGAGTCCACTTTCTCCAACTAAGAAAGTCACTCCATGCTTTACTATGCTGAGGAGAAACAGGGATTTCCATGGTGCTGTTCATCTGATCTCTGCAAGAGGCTGATTTATGTTGAGATGAATCACTGATCGAACCATGGAATCATGGAATGGTTTGGGTTGGAAGGGACATAAAAATTCATCTCATTCCACTCCCCTGCCATGGGCAGGGACACCTTTCACTGACCCAGGTTGCTCCAGCCTGGGCTTGAACACTTCCAGGGATCCAGAGGCAGCCACAGCTTCTCTGGGCAACCTGTGCCAGGGCCTGCCCACCCTCACAGGGAAGAATTTCTTCTTCATATCTAATCTAATCCTGCATTCTGTCACTTTAAAGCCATCCCCCCTTGTTCAGTCACTCCAAGCTCTTGTAAAAACCATCCAGCTCTGCAGTGACTGGAATCCCTGGATGACAGTCAAAGGCAGAAAATGGCATTAAACCCGAGGAAACTCATCCAAGGCAATGTGAATTCCCCCCTGGAATGCTGCTGGCCCTGGGGCTGTGCAGGGAAGGGCCATGGCTTGGCTGTGTCTGAGGCTCTTTGTTGGCACATTGAGACAACTGCACGGAGAGCCAAGCGATGCTCTCAGAGCTCTTAGTGAAGTCTGGGCTTCTCCAGAATGGGAACCGTTCCCTTCACAGAATCAGAGTCATTAAGGTTGAAAAAGACCTCCAAAATCAAGTCCAGCCTGTGACCCATCACCATCATGTCAACTAAACCCAGAGCACTGAGCGCCACGTCCAGCCTTTCCTTGAACCCCTCCAGGGATGGTGACTCCAGCACCTCCCTGAGCAGCCCATTCCAGTGCTTAACAATCCTTTCCATGAAGAAATTCTTCCTGATGTCCAACCAGAACCTTCCCTGGTGTTCTTGAGGCCGTTTCCTCTTGTTTTGTCTCCAGTTGCCTGGGAGAACAGGCCAACTCCCACCTTTTTGAGATACTCTGAAGTACCTGATAGATCCACTGACACACAAACTATGGGAGATCCTCACCTTTTGGGAGGTGAATTTGGAGACCAGGGTGTCCTAGGACATCTCAGAGAACAGTAGTTTCACCCGAATGGGCAAGTTTATTGATGCTCAGAAGTCCATCCTCCCTCCAAAGGGAATTAAAGACATCCCACTTTCCTTAGCTTAAGTTCAACATGGCCACAACAATTTATATATTTATATATTTGTATATGTATAAAAAATGGAATCATAGGATAATTAACATTAGAAAACACCTCTAAGATCATCAAGTCCAACCACTAAACCAAATCTGCCAGGTCCACCACTAAACCACGTCCCTAAACACCACCTCTAGATTTTTGAGCACTTCCAGGACAATGAATCCACCCCTTCCCTGGAGAGCCTGATCCAATGCTTGACCTATACATATGATCAAATACATACAATATGTATTGCTCTCCTCTGATGGGGATGCTGTGTTAGAAAAACTTCTTAAAGAGTTTTTTTCTTCCAGTAAACCCCAGTGAGTGGATGCTGTGCTGGGGAAAGGGCACAAAGCAGGAACAGCAGGCAATTATCCCACATGGCTGAGCCAAAGCACAGGGGGCTTGTCCTGCAAGATGGGATAATTCAGCAGCTTCTGCCTGTTTGCCCTGGGTGTGGACACAAGAATGATGAACTACTGGGGAATTTTGGAAAAAAGGAAGTCAGGATTTTGAATTTTCCTTCTGGGTCTGCAAAGAATTTTTGGCGTGGCCTTGGGCAAAGCATGTAATCAGCATTAATGAGTGCAGTGCCCTGGCCTGGTAAGCAGGAGGATATTTTGTCCTTGATCCCATTCATATCCTTCACGTGTGTTTGGACTGCAAGGCTCTAAAAGTGGAGACTTATCAGCTTGATGCAAAAGCTCCAGTGCAAAAGAGCTTAATCCTCCGCGGGGGCCTGCAGGGCTACGCTAATAAAAAGAGTGAAAAATGAGTATAAACTACTACCAGGAGACAAACAGTCCTGTTGCTTCATGGCCCCTTGAGAGCTGAGCTTGAAATGAAAGCTTCCCAAACACCCCAAACAGTGATTTAAGATACTTTCTCCATTAACCTTCCCTGCCCATTATTTGTCAGGTTAAATTTCTTGGCCTGTGGCCAAATTTGTCATTTCAGCAGGAAAGAAAACCAACCCTCTGTGCAGCTTCAGCTTGTTTATTTTCTGTCAGAGACTTAATTAATGATCGTGCTAAACTGCTCGTTTTGTACAACAAACATACTGTTCCACTGGTTGATTCAATTTTCACTGCACAACATCCATATTATTGGATTTCACCAGGAGCCCTTTTTGCATGCCTATGGTCCAGAATGGGTGGTGTTGGAGGACAGGGAGGATGCTCTGATGGTCTGGGCATTCGTGTAGGGCTGGGAAACCTCCTTTACCTCATTCAGAGGGCTTGTTTCCCCCTCTGATTCTACCACAGAAGTCCCCCTGGGATGTGATGTGAAACCCCACTGGCAGTGAAGCCATAAACCCATTTTTTGGGATTTGCTTACCAAGAAAAGAGGTGAGGAATCTGAAGTACTTTGGGCAAGGCCGTACCACAACTTCTCCCACCTCCGCTTCGGGCCAGCAGGTGATGTTGTCCCACTGCCTCCTGCAACCTGGGGAAGAGAGAAAAGCAGGGGGTAGAACCACAGGGGTTGTATCTGCTGGATGGAGCAGAGCAGAGCAATTGTGCAAAGGTGTGTGGAGCCCATCACCTCAGAGCAGGCACCTTTGGGAAGGAACAGCACTGAAATATTTCATTTCAACATGCAGCTTCCAGCTCCCCCACTCCCTGAAATTCAGCACTGGTGGTGGCTGTGATTTTCCAGAAATCAGCAGAGAAAGAACAGCAGATTGGTGCAAGAACCAGGCAAATCAGAGTTGATAGAGAACAGTGCCTTTTATAGATAAAAAAGGCAGAAATGCCTAATCAAATATTTCTCTGCCTTGCCCTTATCTGTCCCCGTTGCATTAAAACACCTGAGACATGGTACCCTTCCTTCTCTGCTTCCCCAAAACTTCTGCCATCAGCTTTCTCTTCCCCTCGCAACGGGATGATCGTGCAGGGGCTGTGACATGGATGACAATCAAGTGATCAGGGGACAAACCCCTTCCCCAGGATCAGTTTTTCTCCTTAAAGTGGGAGAAGGCACAAAACACTGCTGGAGGCTGAGGAGGGACAGGGCCATGGGCAGGAGATGCTCTCCGTGGAAGAATGGTGCAAGGTGGAACATCCTGAGCTAGCCAGGCTTGGAATGAAAGGAGAAATCATAGGGGTTTGTCAAAATCAGGCATTGCTGAAGATTTTCTGGGTAGAATGCACACTTCCTGGAGAAAAAATAATGGCATGTCCACTCTACAGAGTTGTAATGTTCTGATTTTGCCCTTTTATTTATTACTAACACCCAATACAGGCTGCACTGCTGAATAATGTAACATTAATACTGAAGCAAAAAGGAGCTGGCAGACCTTTATTAAATACATAAATAAATAATAATAACAAAGGAACTCAGACACTCTTTTGCCTCGATATGTTAGCTATATTAGAGTTTTTAAAACATTTTTCCCCTCCTTTAAATTTCCAACCGAGAGGCACCTTGACTGCTGCCTGGCTTACACAGATGGGTTATCAACACACCTCCCTTTTCCCAGCACCTCTGCTCTCTGTTATTTGTCACGCCCCATTAGGCTGCAACACTTCCCCAAATGGGACTAAAATGCTGCTGTTCAGGACAACAGGCCAAGACAGGACCCTGGGATGTGAAGAAGAAAGCGCTGAGAAAATCCCTTTCACATGTGAGCCAAGGGAGCTGTGAGAGCCCCTGCTAAACTAAACTGCATTTCTGGGTAATTATACCCCGAGCTGAAACTCCTCCTTGAAAGCATCTTTTACTACCTGAGCTAAGGAAAAGCCTGGTGTCATCAGCAGCCTGTGCACACCGAGGCAATGTGCTGTCTCCCATCAATAAAGAGAGCACAGGAAAACACTTTGAAGCTGAGAAAGAACCCTCAGCTCGCTTTCAAAGTGATTTCGCAGGGTTTTTTTTCCTCCCTTCTTTCAAGAACAAGCCGAACTTTTCAAATGAAGTCCTGAGGTGAGTTTATCGGAGCTTGAAAAATGGAATAAGTGATGGTATCTTTGCTGTGCCTGCTCTGCTGCAGAGTTCATTACGATTCACTTTTCAGGTTCCTCGTATCAGGTGCAAAGCCCAGTTCCCACAGCCTCTGACTTATCTGCCACCACACAGCCAGCAGCTCCAAAAGGATTAAGATATTAGAGATTCAGCCCATGGAAAATAGATGATTTCATGACAGGATATTTCCTGTTCTACAATCTTTTTTTCCTCCATGAACCTCAATAAATTATAGTGGGTCCATTACCTCCGGACAGGTTATAATGGAAAATAAAATACGAGGTGATAGTATCAGATGGCTTTTTAAATGTCCTGAATTGTGCACTTGGAGAATTTTTGTGATCTGTATCTTCTTTCTGTGTTGATATTTTTCACCACCACCTGTGATGAGTGAAGAAAGCTTTTGTAACTTGGATTAAAAGAAACTGAAGATGTGCAAGACTGGCCTTGCAAGACACATAAAGTGTATCTTTAAAAATTATTGCCTCTGTAAAGACATCTTGTACCTGCCCATTAGCCCTTACAACACCATTCTTTCTTATTGCTCTTCCAGATGTCCTGAAAACATTTCTGCAGCTCCCTAGAATGCTCCAGGTTTTAAAGGTGGATTTAAAGATTTATATTCTTTAATTTATGCATCTAAAAGTCAGGTGTGTAAACCTAAAGAGGCCAATGGAAACCAGAGCTCTGGCTGGACCACAGAATCATGGAATGGTTTGGGTTGGAAGGGACCTTAAAGATCACCCAGTTCCACCCCCTGCCATGGGCAGGGACACCTTCCACCAGCCCAGGTTGCTCCAAGACCTGTCCAACCTGGCCTTGGACACATCCAGGGATGGGGCAGCCACAGCTTCTCTGCCCAACCTGTGCCAGGGTGACAGATCCATACCCAAGAAAGACTATTTGAGGGCAGAAACTGCTGCAATGTGCTTTGGAAAAAGGAAAGCCCTCTTGTCCTGGTGGCATCATTTGGTCTTCATGGATGTAACCAAGATGACAAGTTGTTTTGCTCGATCACATCATGTCTGGTGATCGATAAGTGCTCCTCCATTAATTGTAAGTGGTGTGTTCTCCCTTGCCCTTGGTATCTGCAGGAAGGATGCAAAGTTATTGATCAACCCTAACCCAGTGCAGCAGGGGCAAATGAGCCACGAATACACCTTTTGCATCAAAAGAACTGCTCTGCTCACTTGTTTCTTACCAAAAGCCAAGGAATACCCAACCACCAAGGGCTGTGCCCTGCTTTGGAAAGGATCACAGGTGAGTCTGCAGAAGCAGCACAAAAATAACTGTGTGACTCTTCCAAGACAGGAGCATTTGCCACATGTCTGGGTATTCAGGTACACTCTTTAAACCCTTGTTTACTGTTTTATTATACATATATATATAAATATAAAGTCTTTTCCTTTTTAATTATTTTAACTGTGACTTCCAGACACTCAGCTTTGTCCTGCTCTTCCCTGGTAGGTTGTGGATTGCCTTCTGGAGCCAAATATCTTCTTCTGGAGGGCTGCAGGGAGAAATCCCTCACGACTCTAAGGAAGCTGCCTTTTAACCTTCCTACAGATCAGCAGATAAAACTGATCATCCCCCCTGCTCTGTAAGCCTTGCAATAACCACTGGCCACCTCTCTCCCTCTTGAAGTGGGGTCCTGAAGCTCAAGGAATGGGCTGGAGGCTCAGACCTTTACATCCAGCAGTTCAGCCTTCCTCTTTGCAAGCCAAACGCTCCAAAGGCAAGTCAAGGGCTGCATCAGCCTCACTGGGCTTTGCAGAGCCCTCTTCTAAGAGGTTCTGACTCAGAAGAAGTAGTTGAAGACCAGTGACACAGTCAGTGGATTAAGAAACCCCCACCACACCTTTTCCACTGCCTCTGCTTGAAGTGAGTCAGAGCTCAGGGCCTCATTTCCTCTCCCTTTTTAAAGGTTAATAAGCAGAAAACAGGTCAATTCTCTGCCTGTGCTTTGCAGAACTGGCAGACTAGAGCATAAACCCCATTTATGTGAGTCCTATCTACCCTTACAGCAAATACATGGCCAGAGCTTATCTCGGGAGCAGCAGAGAACAACTTTCCCTCATGACTAAACAGGACATGCAGAGCTTTGGCAGGGCTCTGACACGGGCCAGGCTTGGCTGAGGACAGCAGTGAATGGCAGTGGGCTGGTGCCAGACACCCTGAAACCAGGTGAGCTCCCAATAAAAAAATAAAGATAAAAAAAGAATAAAACCTTTCAGCACATCTCTCCTTCACAGAGTCGTTAAGGTTGGAAAAGACCTTCAAGAGAATCAAGTCCAACCTTTGGGAGAGCGAGTACCACAGTGCCCAATAAAATCTCACACCAAATTCTCCCTCCTGATCAGGGTCACTCCTGGTCTCTTCTGAATGACACTCACACACCAGACTGCTGCTCTTGGAACCCATGGTCAGGTGCAAAGACACCCACTTGTTGTCTGGAGTATCTCAGGATCTCTGGGATATCTGAGATATCTGGCATAGCTGAGATATCACTGGGCACCATCCCAGGCTGCTGTGTTGCAATGGAGACTCATTTTCACCCCAATTTGACAGCAGCAAGCACTCTCCAAGCTCTCAGGAGTTAGGGCTGTAAAGAGCTGTGGGGTGACATTTATTCTCCTCAGTGACAGGCTCAGACAGAAGCACAGCCTTGGTGCTCACCCGTGGTTTGCCCAGTTTGGTCTCATTACAACTATCTCATTACCTCCAATTATCATGGCATCAACCTTGCTGGCCCAGCTGGTCACTAAACTGAAGGAAACAGACCCCAAAAGATGGTTCCTGCAACAATCTCCTGAACCCAGACAGGCAGCTGGAATTTAATCCCAGTAGAGGGGAGGAAAACCCATCATCAGCCTTGGGTTGCTACAACTGGCCCAGACTCCAATGAGCAGAGACCTCCCAAATCAGGGATAATCTTCTATTTAAATCTTAAAAGCTGTATGTAATAATAAAAGGAATACCTTAATTACATTCCTTTTCTGCCATGAATCTTTTAAATCAAAAGCAATTTGATTCTGCTTCTGGACCCGTGGAAAATTTTCAAACTCCCAACCTCCTGATCCAAGGAGTTGCACAGTTTAGGTGTTCACTGACAGAAGAAATACATCCTTTTCTGAATTCACTTTGAAGCTGCTCATTGCTGCTTTCACCAGGAATTGCCTAGTTCTTTTACAAAGACAGAAATTCTCACAGTTGAACCACAAAATCCCCTTCCCTGGGAAGAAAACCCATAAAACCCTCTTTAATATCCCTCCTCAGGCATCTTTTTTCCAAGCTGAAGTGTCCTGGCCTTTTTAATAGTTTCTAGCATGGAAACAGCTCCCTATCATTTTTTGTGCTTTTAATTCTTCCCCATCCTGCCCTGGACTTGCAGAAAAGGGTTGACCTTGTTTTCCTGTGACAGATTTGGTTTGACCTGGGTTAGCTAAAAGTATCTTCCCACTCTTCCCTGCAAAATTCCCTGTATTCCCTGCTGTGCCTTGCTCCCCTCAGCCCCGCTCACCCTTGAGCATCCTGTGGGCATCTCTCCTCCCCCAGCTCCATCTCATCACCTTCTTGTTCGGATCATCACTGCTCAGAAGCAAACCCACCCCCCCTGAGCTCCCCTTCCAGCTTTCCATGGCTTTGCATTTAATTTGGGTATGTTTTTCCTGCCTTGCTGCCTGCTCTTGCCCCAGCAGTGTGGGCAGGATGTGACAGAGGAACCCCCGAGCTGAAGGAAAACCACAGCCCTGCCAGGGCGTGCAAACCCTGGCATTTCCTGCCCACCACTTTTGGTGGGGCACGGAGGCTCCTTCAGTGACCCCTCAGTGAGGCATTTGAAGTTCCCCTTCAGCAGAATTTGGGAAATCACAGCGTGCAAAAAGGATCCCCCAGACTGAGGGAAGAGTTTGCCTCGGGCTTTGCCTCAGACAGAGATTGTGATTTCATTTTTCCCACTCTGTGTCCAAGCTGGACTTGATGACCTTCAAGGTCTTTTCCAACCTTAATGATTTTATACCAAGAACACCATTACTTGCTATAAAAACTGGTTTGCACAGTGGATTGCAGTAGAAGCTGTCCAAGCACTCGACAGGAAATACTAAAAGATAAGTTTCTTCCTAAATGTTTGTAGAAATTTGACTCAAAGGAAACCCCACCTTAAGCCCCCAGACTGAGTCATTCAACTCAGCGTGAAAGAAATCACCAGAGATTATTTTTGGAGGATTATTTTTAAGCACGAAAATCCTACGAGTTTTTCCATCATCAACATCTACTAGTAAACAAGTTGTTTTTTTTTTAAAGTTTATAATCCTTCAGACTTTCTGTAACCAACAAACTAAATAAACACTTGACTTTTTTTTTCATCCCTCCAGAGCGCTCTTTTTATAAATCAAATCTGTGAGCTGAGCCCTTCTGCCTAATTCCAGAACATGTAAACTGAAACAGAAGATCCAAGATTTAAGAAGATTTACAAAGGGGGTTGCCAAAAACATAACTTATCCCCTCACCAGCCTCCAAACAAGAAATAGATCTTAAACATGCTTAAAGGACTATTCCACAGTTTCCTCTCTCCCTGCTGAAATCCCTCTGCTCTTCCAGGATTTGTGGACAACTGGACCTACAGAGAACCAGACTGTGAATTTAGGTACCTACTCTTCCTATATGTTTTTTCTTTCCCATATTGGCATTTCCAGACAGAATTCATAGTGAGGATGGCTTGGCTCAGTGTCCAGGAATACTTTTTCCAACATAACTTATGATATATGCAACATGTCCCAGTGTACTTCTCCTGGATAAAAAGGGTGGGTTCCATAATGGCAGTGCTCTGATACGATCAACATTAAAAGAAAAACAAAATAAAAAGTTGGGGAAGGAGGTTTTTTGAACGAGAAACTCAATGGGATGTGAAGGGGACAAATACAAGCTGCTGTCAGAAACAAAACCCCTGCCCAGATTGATTCAATCTGAGCCATTATCCAGAGCTTTGAAAATGTTTTCAATGGGCTTTTCCAATGGCACGTTCTCCTTATTTTCACAACCTCAGCATAACTAAGCCTGTGTGCATCTATATATTATCCCAGGCTAAAAGAAAAGTAACCAAAAAATCTGCTGGCGTTTAAAAATGTGACATATTCTCCAAACTAAAACGTCTTTAGATTTATGTCTGCTAAGTGGCTGTTAATCCTGACAAGCTGTTCCCTAATCAAACAGTGCTGCTTGTTAGAAACCTTCCAGCCAAGACGAGTCAGCACCAGGCAAAACCAAAGCAAAGCCTCTCCCCTTGTGGTGTTTTAAGACAGAAAAGAGGTATTTTAACACCTTATCTCATGATTCTGTCTGTAGAAAGGTGAGTTCAAGGCACAGATCAGCCCTCAGCTCTCCAGGGAAGAATAATGAGGTGCTGTGTAAATCTGTGTTTGAATTTCATCCCGTTGCTGGTGTGTGGACTCCAGGTCAGAGCCTGGGCTCAAGCAAACATTTTTGGAACCATGGAATCACAGAGTCATTAAGGTCTGAAAAGACCTCAAGATCATCGAGTTACTCCAGCACTGCCATGTTCACCACTGAAACATCTCTCCACAACTCCTTTGGGAACTCTCAGTCCTCAGTGGAGACCTGCAGCCTCCTTGAGCACTGAGCAAGGATGGGCAGCCAAATAACAGCATAGAGACAACATCTTTGGGCACTGATTCCTCAGGAAGAGACTGATGGCCTGGAAGAACAACCATCAGCTTTGGACTGGACCGAAGCAGCCAGCCCCAAAGCCTGGGGGCTGCTCACATCTGAGGGTTGAGGTCCTTGTGTTTCAGAGGCCAGGTGGCCCAGCAGAGCCAAAGGAAGGTTGTCCTCTGAAAAACATGTGGTGGATTTCTTCATTCCAAGTTTCCAGGGAGAATGTTCACCCTCTGTAAGAGCTGCAGCATCAACTGCTATTGACTGGGAAGAGTCCCAGAGCAGATGGGAAGAGCAAGACCATTTGGAGGACCATGAGGTGGCCTGTCCCAGCTGAATATCATGGCCCCTGTACAATTACTGGAAGAAAAAGTTCTTTAAAGAGAACTTGACTTTGCTACCAATCCTAAATGCGAGTCTGGGGTTTAAGGTGTTGATGTCTCATGCTGTTGTAGGAGAGGTCACACTGTCAAGGAATGGAGGGCACTGATGTCACATCTGAAGTTGCCCAATGCTGCTGGTCAGAGCAAGAATGAAACCAAGAGGTCCTTTGCATCACTTAGAATAGAACAATAGGAAAAAAAATTAAATTAAAAATGAAGAAAAAACAACAATGGAAAAAAGTCCAGCAGGTCCTTTGAGAGAGCATCAAGATCAAATGTATTTTAGAGTGAGCTAATCTGTTCTCCAGGCTTCACTGAGCATGTTGACAAGATCCTCAGGGTTTGATTTAACTGACCAGCAGAGTCCTTTAATACCATTCCTGATATTCCAGGGTACAGGAGATTTTTGGGGAGGCTGATCAATGTGGTACAAGACTTATGAGACCTCCACACCACTGTGAAATTACAGGTGGAACCACAGAATCACTGACATTGGAATAGATCTCTGAGAACAAGTCCAACCATCAACCCAGCGCCACCACCACGTTCACCACCACCCCATGTCCTCAAGTGCCATATCCACAAGTTTTTTTAACACTTCCAGGGATGGTGGCTCCACCACTTCCCTGAGAGTCTTGTTTCATGGTTTGACAAACCTTTCCCTGAAGAAATTTTTTCCTAATATCTAATATTTTAAGAATATTTATATTATATATCTGTTATCTAATGCACACCTCTCCTGATGCAGAGACAGAGCAGGTCTCTGCTCTGACTGCACCAATGACACCTGAAATTATTTCTCAGTGTTCTCCCTGGACATCTACCCTTGGCTTTTCCCTCACAAACCATCCCTCCTCATTCATGTGAAGGTGTAAGAACACCCACACAGGCACCTGGGAGGTCTCAGTGTTGGAAGACACCCTCAATGCACCCAGAAAATGCAGCATCTCCCCAGGGTGGGGTGAGAGGTCCATCCACCCCCTTCCCAATCCTGTTTTTCCCCTCTCTTGAGTGCCTGAGCTGGATCAGCACCACATTGTGCCTGTCCTAAGGATGGAGCACCTGGAGAGCTGCTGAGGATGGGCCTGTTGTACAAACCAGGCTGACACATCATCTGTCCCAGGAGGTCTGATGCAACTGGAAGGTGAGAATTCACTTGTACTTTTGCAGGCAAGGAACTATTAATTATTTCTTATCTTGCTGCACTATAAGCAGATGGTGATGAATAAACAGACTCCCAATTTAAACTTCATCAACGGTTTTCCAGCTTCATTTTTAATTTTCCTGTGTTCGCTGCTTCTTCTCCCATCAAACAAGCTTTGACTTCTTCAAGGGGGACTCACAGAGACCCCCAAGCTCCAAATTTGGCTCGTGGAACCCCAAAAGCAATATTCAAAGCTTAAACACCATGGGCCATTTCCCACCTGGATTTATTGCATGTGATGATGCTGGTGATGAGCTTGCAGGACTCACTTCTATTGCCCACTGCAAGTGTGAGGGATGTGGAAGATATGAAGATGTGAACAGGCACTGGGAGGGGGATTGGCATTATTTTTTTTTTTTATGTTTTCCACTTTTTTATTGGGTTTCAAATCCTGCTTCCAGGACTGACAGGTCTAGAGGGCAAACATAAAGTGCGGTGCTGAAGTACTGGAGGGATCAGGCCAGGTTGGATGGGGCTCTGAGCAACCTGGGCTACTGGAAGGTGTCCCTGTCCATGGCAGGGGAGTTGGAACTGGGTGATCTTTGAGGTCCCTTCCAACTCAAGCCATTTCATGATCCTGTGAGCCCATGAAGGTCATTTACTGTATGATATCATGCTTTCTGCACAGCAGCTTGGTCTCCAGTGCTGCTTATGCTACCCAAACACCAGTCACAGCACCTTATTGAACTACCATCCCTAAATGACTCTCCTGCTCCTTAATGAGTATCTGATTGCAGAGCCCATTGATTACCAATAACGGGATAAACAGATAATGAGCTGAGCCAACCAGCCTGGACCTGGTTGAACTTCTTGGCTTTTTAACAAAAAAAAAAGAAGAGGGTGACCCTTGTTTTTTAAAAAAAGATATTATTTTATTTGGATGCTTCAGTTTAAGCCGGATAGTTTGTGAACCAGAGCAACGGAGAAGTGAAGCTTTCTTAAAAACAACCCCAAAAATACTCCTCTGTGCTCTGGGACCATTACATAAGAAAGGCAGGTGAAAGTCAGCAAGAAGCAATGCAGTGGTGAGACCTGCCTTGCAGCAAAGCCTTTAGGAGCTCAGCCACACTTCACAGAGAGGGATTTGCCTCCATCTGTGAGTCTGGAAAGCAAAAGCCCCTTATCCCAACCCTTCTCTCCTGCTGCTCGCTGTGTCACCAGCTCTGCAGTCCCTGCACTGCACACAGATGGCCGGGCTGAAAAGGCACCTGGAGTAAAATCCTGGGGTTGGTGGACTGGGATTGCATTCCTCACTGTTGAAATACACAACCATAGATCATTTTGGGTTGGAGAGGGACCTTTAAAGGTCATCTAGTTCCACCCCTGCCATGGGCAGGGACACCTTCCACTAGCCCACGTTGCTCCAAGCCCTGTCCAACCTCATCTTGGACACTTCCAGGGATGGGGCAGCCACAGCCTCTCTGGAAAATCTGTGTCAATGTTTTATGTTTGTCGTAGAACTTTTCTCCCTTATATCCAATCTAAATATCCCCTGTAATAGTTGAAAACCATTTCTCCTTGCCTTGCAACAGGCCTTGATAAAAACTTTGTCCCCATCTTTCTTACAGACCCCCTGTAAGTACTGACAGGCCACAAAAAGATGTCCCCTTACATTTGTATGCATTTTATAAACAATGCAGAGGACTGAGAAGCTCTATTTGTGACAACCTCCTGAAACAACTAATTGCCTTGGAGAACCCCAGGCTGTGGAATCACCTGATTTATTTGTTTGACGCTGCAGTGGTGGGAGATGGCAGAGAGCAAAGCCTTGGCTGAACTCATCCTGCAGCTGCCCAGGCAGGACCCCCAGGCCATGCTGAGCATTCCCAAGGAACACCTAAAGATTTTGTTGTTCAGCTTTTCCATGTTGGGAAAGCATCATCCACAAAACCCAGTGCAGGCTGGTGTGCAACACTGCACGGAGTTTTAGCTGGGAGAAGAAAGGTGGGTAAAGAGAGGAGACAACCTAACCTGGCTGACAGGAAATTTCTCTTTTGGGGTGTTATTTCTCCCCAGGTACATCGTAAATCCCTGTGAATTTAAATGGTGGTTGCTGCCAAAATACTGCATTTCCTATTGCCCTGTCTGCGTGCAGTACTTTTAGAATTCCAATCATAAAACATCTGGATCTTTTCATTTTGTCCATCCCCAGGCATGCAGGAAAAGTGCTGCTGTACTTGGAATAATCTGTGGATATCAAGGCAAAATTTGCAGGGAGACCAACTGAGAGATTAGCACGGAGTGGGTTTAAAACAAGTTGAAAGTGGGAAATTAAGGCATCCACAGCTAATGATTCCCATTTTTGTGACATCATTACAAGCAGACATGATCTGTGACATTCATGGTATTTTATCTAATGATCCCAGCCGTGAGAATGGCACATTTCTGGCAAGGAAAGCTCACACTTGACACATAAAACTCCAAATTTCACTGGTCAGCACCCAGGTATATCTGTGTGTGACTCAGTGCAGCAGCACTTTCTCCTTAGCTCTGTGGTAAGGGGAGGAATAACCAAAACTCCTCAAAGAACAAGGCAAAACCCAGCAAAAAAGGCTTTTATAGCCCTTAATAGAAATGGCACAGTGAGTTGAGTTGAATTTGAGGTCTTTCCAGAACACAGTCTGCACTGGGAGAGGAATTTTGCACATTGTCCCCTGCACTGAGCAGGAGAATCCTGTCACTTGCACAGCAACAGGTTTTCCAAGGGATTTCTTTATCATAATGCCTGAAATTGTATTGTGAGGGGTTTTTTTGGGGTCAAAAGGCAGGAACAAATACCCAAGAGAAAGTTTAGCACCCTGAAATGAAATTCTGCATGTGAATGGACAGATTCATCCCTTCCAATGATGGAGTTGGGATCTCACCACATTTGGCCAAACCCCCTCCAAGCCAGTAAACATCAAAATAGGGATCAGCTGAGAAATGTGATCATTTACAACACAACTGAGCTGCTCACTCAGGATCCCCTCATACCAAGCAAAGATTTTGTCAGCAGGCAAGACAATCTGAACAGGGTCCATCACATCCTATACCAGATGCCTACACGTGGCCAAAACACATTAGGGGTTCCTAAAACCAAGTGAAAATCCCTCACCAAAAGTCATTCCCTACGTGTAAAACTGGTCTCGGTCTACTTAGTCTTGATTTTAATGGTAAAGAATCGACTCCTCTATCGAATCACACATGTCATTTTTTACCTTTTCTAGTTATTTCACTATGGAGTTAAAAAATACCAGGGCACAGGATTGCAAGGACAGTCCTGCTTATGAAATCCAGCCCCGTGCTGCAACACGAACTGCATCCTACACACCCTTCCATAAACTGGGCAAGCTCAGCCACAAAATCAATAAAACACTCCTTCCTGCAGACCTCCAGAAAGGCTGTTTGGCATCCTCTGATGGTTACAAACTTCCTTGAAAGTCCAGACTTTGATCTCCCAGCCCTTTGATTCTCCTGTGTACACACTGCCAGCTTAAACTGCTTTTCCCCGTGGATTTCTCCCTAATTGCATCCTCTGCAGCCTTTCCTGGGCTGAAAAACAAACTTCTCCTCATCAGAGGTGGGCATGTATTTTAATATGACATGTTTCTGTGACCTCTGGGTCATAGAATCATAAAATCCTAGAATCATCAAAGTTGGAAGAGAACTTTAAGATCAAGTCCAGCTCATGCCCTCTCAAAAGTGGGAAATTTCACATACACTGAATCCCACTCCTAACAGGGAATATTGGGATTCACACAGATAATCCAGTTCCAACCCCACCTTCCACTAGCCCAGGTTGCTCCAAGACCTCTCCAACCTGCCCTTGGACACTTCCAGGGATGGGGCAGCCACAGCTTCTCTGCCCAACCTGTGCCAGGGCCTGCCCACCCTCACAGGGAAGAATTCCTTCCCAATATCCCATCTAAACCTACTCTCTGTCAGTTTGAAGCCATTCCCCCTTGTCCTGTCCCTCCAGGATCTTCTAAATAGCCCCTCTCCATCTTTCTTGTAGGTTTCCTTCAGGTCCTGGACGACCACAATGAGGTCACCCCAAACCCTTCTCTTCTCCAGGCTGAACAATCCCAGCTCCCCCATCCCTCTGGTCATCTTGGTGGCCAACTCTGGGCTCCGTCCAACAGCTCCATGTCCTTCCTGTGCTGGGACCCCACAGCTGGATGCAGGTGGGGTCTCAGGAGAGGGGCAGAATAATCAACAGGAGTCCTGTGGTCCGGCAGTGGGGACATCAGGAGCATTGAGTGGCACCTCCAACGAGCACTGCAAGCACAGAGGTTTAGCCTGCAAAACAAGCCCTGATTTCCTGCATGGAAGGAATAAACACCAGGAATGGGTGTTGGAAGGCAAAACACCTTTAAGACAGACCTTACTGTTGATCAGTGGAAATCCACCTGCTCATCCCGAGCCAGTGATCAACCTCAGCACCACCATCAAGGGTTCTTAATAAGTGACTAATCTATCTGACACATCAAATTACAGCTGTGATTAAGGCCCTCTGATCAATACAACTGATAATGGCTTCTAAACAAAGCTTTATGTCCACAATGTTCCTTACTTCCACTCGTTTAATTAGAAAGGATAATAAATTGGTTGTAAAACCTCAAGTGATTTCCTTTCTGCTGGAAGGATGTGGAACGTGCACGAGGCAACACATCTCCCTGCTCATAAATCAAGGTATTACACTGCACATCACAGGGAATCTCAACTGCTTTTCATCCTCCTGTTCTGGGGGATGGAACTGCGTAAAAATTACATTTTTCCTCAGAGATTTTCTTTCCAGCAACACTCAGATGAATCAGTCATCACCTTCACACGATCTCCTATCAGCACCTTCATGAGATTTTCCCCCAACAAACTTCTGCCTCGCCCTCAACCATCAAAGCTCAAAGTTTTCTTTTGCTCAGCTGTGTTTATCGAGTTATAGAGCCCTAGCCATCAAATCATCTTTTTTTGACCTACTTGTGCCTTGAACACTCCACAGGGGAAACACATCCCATGTAGCACTTTGAAATTATCTGTCCACACCACTTTCAAAACAATTTCTCCATAAACTCACCCACCCACAGTCACCCATTGGAGAGCCAGCACTTGAGAGATTCTGGCTGCTGCTTCTTGATTCCAGGGCAGCCATGAGTGTCTAGATAAAGTCAGGGATTGAGCTTTTAAATACCTGCTGATGTTTTGGGGCCAATGGATTCCAGCTGCTTTCCACAGTGTCTGCACTGTCAGATTTGGCTGGGGACACACAGTGTCCCTGCACATCCTTGTTCCACACCAATGCCATCAGTGACCATGTCAGGACATGCTGATGCACACAAAAAACACCTGCCATTGACCCAGTCAGAGCAGGGACGTGTCTCCATGGACAAAACAGGTCCCAAAACTGCAATTTCTGAATCAGCCCTATTTATGGCGAGGGGCTGGTGGAAATGTAGACTTATCTCAGGCCAATATTCCAGTGTTTCATCAGGAAAAAAACCCTCCAAAGGATTTCCATACACTTGCTGATGTTTGGACATTAAGGGCTTGCAACCTGGCTGTGTAAGGCTTTACTTCAGAACTGGTTTCACTCAGTGGTTAGAAAGGAAAAAAAACAAAACTGTTTTGGATTGAAGTTTTTAATGAGAAAAGTAATTTTGACAAAGCATAAAAATATTATCACTTCAAGTACTTATTCTTCTCCTTTTAATGTACTGCATTTAATTGAATTTCTTTAAATATCCACAAAAATGAAATGAAGCATTTAGTCAGCTTTCAGATGACTTTTCCCTTCACTGGATTCCAGGAGAACATTCCTTCAAACAGCTCCATTTAACTCTATAGGGACACTTGAAACAGCCTCAAATCAAAGAAAACCATCCCTCAGCAGACAAAAGCAGGGGCCAAAAGCCTTCCTTGTGTTCAGTAAAGCTCCTCCTGGGATCAGCCTGTCCCAGGATGTTATTCCATCACCAAGCAATGCCAAGGGAGGGAGGATGAGGAGACATCCATCTTCTTCCACCTTTTCCTCTTTACAGGAGGAGGGATGCAAATACCAAGCAGGGGATACATCTTCCCACGCTTTTCCCCAGCAATGTGATCCCTTGTTTTGGGATCCTGGCAGCCTGACACTGGTCCCTACTCCTATTTTATTTTCAGAGACAAGAGTGGTAAGGAGAGAGGCACCTGGAGGGGGAGGGATCCAACTGGATGCCTTAACTTGGGACACGACAGGATGGGATGGGACAGCACCAAAATCTTCCTTTTTTCCTGATCACTGAAGCAGGGAGTGGGTTCAGGAGACTGGAGACCCTTTCAGGAGGACTGCCTGGTGTGGTGCTCCAAGACCAAGGAGAGGACTCCAGACAGACCTAATAACCTTGGAGCACCCCCTTCCTTCCTCTACTTCACCACCAGGGCAGGACCAACCTTGGCATGGGGATGAGGGGCAGTTTAATGGGAGGAGAAGGTCCCCATGACTTCTCTTGAACCCATCCAAGGCCCATGAGAACTTCAGGCTTTCAGATCCCAGGGTAAAACTGGTTAAGGAACTTCCAGTTCAGAGAGAGTGATTAAACACACTGAGACACCCCAGTTGGGCTTATCCAGCTGGGGGACACCAAGGGAACCCTGCAGAGCTGTTCAACCTCTTGGCTGATTGAATTGTGTTTTGGAAGCACCTATTTCTCTCCCTCCTAAAAAGCTCAGCCCCAGCTGGAGTGACCACCCTGCTCCAGCAGCAAAGGGGTGACAAATGGCCTGGGCAAGGCAGATGTGAGGCTGGGAGATGTTGGGCAAGGAGAGAATTCCCATACCTGCAGTCTGGTTATCCCCAGCGAGCTCTGCCAAGCACTGGCTCCGCTCCTCTTCGATCTCCAGCATGATGCTGCACTCTGGCCGGGTGCTGGATGCCTGCAGGAAGGGCAGAGAAGGAGAGAGTGAGCAAATCTGCCTTCAGGGATGCATTCCCAGGGGTCCATGGCCTCATGGAGTGACCTGGAGCTCTCCAGGGCCACTGCACAGTGACAACACTTATTTTCTCAGAGCCTGCAAAAAAATCTGCATTTCTCTCTATGGTTTCCTTAGGAAAAAAAAATCCCACAACCTATTTTTCTCCTGATGGCCAGGAGCAATCCTACTACTTGATGCTCCAGGATAACCAACACCACCAGCTATGTAGGGCAGGGAGGCAGCAGCTTTAAAATTCATGCCAAAAGGAGTGGGATCTGGGATTTGTGGTTTATTCCCTCCCTTCTCACAGGGGCTGTCTCCTGGCTCGTGCTAATTCAGAGCAAAACAAAACCCAAATCAAATAAAAACGAAACCTCTGATGCAGATTAGGAGATCAAGGAGCTAAAAAGCAGGAAATTCCCAGTGACAAGACTTTTTTTCCCTCAAGTGGTTTCTCCTCAGCCAGATTTAATTATATTGTGTTTGTAATACAGCAGTGGCTGCAAATGTTCAGGTAATTAATGACTGACTCCTTATAATGTGTAATTATGAACTGCCTCGATCATAAAATGTGAAAATACTGATTTTTACTCCAAAAAAGGAACCAGGAGCTCACACACATTGAGGTGTCCCTTTGTCACCAACACATCTCAGCTTGGAGGGGACAGCTTGATGCAGATACTGAGGCTGCATCAAACTCCTTCTCCTTTAAAGGGGTTGGAAGTGGCATTCAGAGGGAGAAACCTCTCCAGAAATCCATTCAAGGAGATGGAGAGAAGGGAATGTCAGGAGGGCACAAGCCTTGGATTGAGTTTAAAGCAATGTGGGAAATACATGAGCTTTGGGAACACATTATGGGATGAACCTTTGCCTGCAGGAAGTCACTGATTCAGTGTTCATTCTTGGAAAAAGTCTGTATTTTCATCAGAAATAGACAGAGAAAATAAATTAAAAAAATCTTTCCCTGTCTTGTTTCAAAATGTTCGAGTTATTGCTCGATCCACATATTTATGAGACAAGTTTGTAAAAGAAAAGGTCCAGAAATCCTTTGAAGGGACAACTGTTTGATGTAAATTGCCGTTTGGATTAAAATTATGGAATAATTTAGCACCCTAAATGTATTCTCACCATTTCTTATTAACCTATCCTGCTTTCCTCCCTGTTTCCTACCATGCCTGGTTCAGATTGTAATTCCCTTTAGGGTAGGAATGGGCCTTGATTAGTAGTGTATAAACAATTAATTATGTGTTTTTCTGGCCAAATTAAAAATAAACAATAATAATAAAAAAACAAATAGGAGAAGAGAGGGAATCATTTGGAATTGTTGTCACTCTCAAATGCTTCTTTTTCCCAAGGGGAAAGAGATCTTTGGAAATTTTATTTTGGCTCATCTAAAATACCATAGATTGATTTTGTTTTGATGTACAGTGCTTTTTATTTGAACCTTATAAGAGCACGAGGGGAAGCGTGAGAGATTTGCAGAACACTTGCTGTAAAAATAAAGATTGAAATGTTTTCAAAACATCTGCATTTTTCAAAGGAAACTTTTAAATCTCTGGACTTGAAACTATTGCCAAATTCATCTCACATCTATAAATACCTCCAGTTTTCACTTTAGAAATTAATTCATTTTGCTCTAACCTTGCTCAGGGCTGGCAAAGCACTTTGTGCTTCTACGATATATTTTATTTTTAATGCAGTGATTTTTGCACTAAGCCCATTAACAAGCACACCCTTCACTACCAATTCAAGCCCAAATTGGCAGATTGCATATTTACCCAATATTTTCTTTTGAGTAACTGTTTTTACCACCTTCCAATAGAGAGTTGAAGCTGTCTCCTGAAAAGGGGGCTTGTGATAGACTCAGGTCAACTTGATTATAGAGACAACTTTTCAAATCACAACCTTTTTACATACAATCCAAGTGAAAATATACCTCTGTTAGGCAAACCAGTGGAAAAAGAGTGTCCAGGAGCTAAACCACCCAAACCCAGGTGAACTTGGCTTTTGTAGTGCTGGTGTTGGCTTGTTGGGAGCTTTTGGGGGAGATGGGTGGTCACAACAACCCCAGGCAGGGCTTTGGGCTGGGGAAAGGGGCTGGAAAAGGACTTGGGGGTGCTGGTGCCAGTGGCTGAACACGAGCCCAGGTGTGCCCAGGTGGGCAAGAATGCCAAGGGCACCTGGGCTGTACCAGCAATAGGACCAGGACAGGGATTGGCCCCCTGGGCTGGGCACTGTTGAGGTCACACATCAAATCCCATGCCCAGTTCTCACAACAAGCAGGACATGGAGGGGCTGGAGCATGTCCAGGGAAGGGAATGGGGCTGGGAAGGGGCTGGAGCAGCAGGAGGGGCTGAGGGATCTGCGAGTGCTCAGCCTGGAGAAAAGGAGGCTCAGGGGGGACCTTCTGGCTCTGCAAGTCCCTGCCAGGAGCGGGGAGCTGGGGGGGTCGGGCTCTGCTCCCAGGGAACAGGGACAGGAGCAGAGGGAACACCAGGGGAGGTTCAGATTGGTTGCTGGAAAAACTTCACCCAAAGGGTGAACACTGGAACAGCTGCCCAGGGCAGTGGTGGAGTCTCCATCCCTGGGGGATTTAAAAGCCATGTGGATGTGGCACTTGGGGTCATGGGTCAGTGGTGGCTTTGGCAGTGCTGGGTTAATGGTTGGGCTTGATGACCTCAGAGCTCTTTTCCAACCTTAAGGATTTTATGATTCTACAAGCAAACAAAGAGTGGGATGTATCTCACCTTCTCCCTCAGTGGGACACATCACCCTTAACTGTAGCTGAGTCAAAGCTCTGTGTTTAGTCTGAACTGATTTTTTACCATTCCTAGCCCACAAGGAGCCAGCAGGCACCAGCTCTGAAGGCTTTCATCCCACCACACCGATTGTAGTCAGACTAGCTCAAACTTAAATACCCACTCCTTCGCTGGAGAAGGTCATTGATGTGTGAATTTAATGCCTACAGACCTTTAAGTGAATCATCAAGGTCAACAAACAGATTCACACTGGAGGACTTTGAGTTTATGGCTCATTTTCCACATTAACTAAACAAGTAAATAAATAACTCAGTCACAGCAACCCTCCTTCTCCCTCCTCAGTGATAACAGCAATAGCCCTCACACATCACAGCTGTCATTGATACAGGGCACAAAGGCAGATGGAATGAAAAGTAATCTAAAAATATCACAGTTTTGGACATCATTAGGAAAGAGAAAGTGTGTATATTTTGTTGGTGGTGGGTCATTGTTGCCTCTGGCATGATGGTGAGCAAGGCAGCAAGTTCAGCTGCCTTAATTCACCTCCCAGTTGACAAAACATTCAAGGCTGAAAAGACCCCTCAAGAGCTGCAAGTTTTGCCTGTCCAGGGGGATATTCCCTGGGATGAGGGGATAAATAAATGCCCTTCCTTGGTGCATTCCTCCTAGAAAAGCTGAAGGTGATTTTATAGACAGATTGGTACAAACACACTTTTCTACTCCCCCAGCTCTGTCATTTATGCTGTGTTGTGTTTAGTTTGTTTTTATCCTCTGGAAAAGGCAGAGATGTTGGGCTTTGGCATCTTTCCCTGCGGTGGGCAACTGGCCATGCACTCGAGGGGCTGAGGAGCACATGGATCCACAATTCCCATCCAAAAAGTGAATATAAAGGAAAAACACGACAAGTTAGCTCACATCAACATCAGGCAGCGAACAATTATCCAGTTTCTTGGGAATATCTGTTACAGCTGAAGCTGAAACTTGATAACTCTCCCTTCACTAATCCCTCCTGGCATGGCCAAGACACCCTGTAAAAGTTCTGGTGGGTTTGTCAGGGACCTTGGGCAGAAAGATGAAGGGAATGTTTTCCTGGGTGTGATTTCCAGCCACAGCTCTCACATGGAGCTGCACCCAAAGTCTTTATTAATGAGAGTTTTCCTTCCTGATGGGCCCCAAGAGCTGTTGCAGGATTATCACACAGCCTTGCTGCTGCAAACAAAGCCTTTGTGGCACTCTTTAATGCCAGACAGCTCACAGGATTGTCACAGACTGAAGGAGCTGCAGTTTAGTCTCATCTCTGCTCTCTGCCATCAGAATAACCACGGCCCAGCTCCTGGCTCAAGGATGGGTGAGATTCCCAGCAAAGCCTGGAGCTAAACAGGAGTATGGACCCAGAAGAGGTGACATGAGCCCTAGTATGTCCCTTTGTGCTGACCCCAGGGTGTTCCTGGGCTCAGCTGGAGCTCACTGTATGGAGAATCCAGCCGAGATGAGGACTTGGGTGAGCACAGTAATAGCTAACAGGATTTGGAGTCAATCCAAGAAGGAGTAGACTTGAAAAGCCTGCAGGTGATGAAATCACATCCCTCACCCATTGCTGTTCAGCTCCCAGAGCCTACACACTGCACCCAAAATTAACTTCAGTTACCTGAGTGGAAACCTCTCATACCATTAGTACCTTCCCATAGCTCGTGTAGAACACAAGAGCAGCAGTTGCCTTCTTAGAGTTTCTGCAACCTGACTTTGGTGCTGCTCAAGGTGGAGAGGAAGTTTCTTAGCCCTTCCTCATGTGAACCACAAGGGAAATGAAAGATTTTTAGCAGCCAGGTCTTATTTCAAGCATCAGGAGGAGCTACTTCTGGCTCGTTATCAGAAGAGCTCCCCATGTCGGTCCAGGGACTTTCATCCACACTCAGTATTTTAACAACACAGGAGTGAAGGAACTTCTTGCACAGCTTTGTCTTAAAACTAATTTTCAGATTCTTTTTGGTTTCTTCCTTTTGAACATCCGCAGGAAAATCCTGCTTTATTCCTAAAAACCCTCTGAATGAGCCAAAGAAAAAAAACAACAACTGTATAGAAGACCAGGAATGAGCAAAGAGAGTGAACCAAAGGAAAACACCAGCTCAGGATTTTCTTATCTACAGTGATGGGTGACACAATTTCCAACAATAAGACTGTCAAAAGCTCTGGTGGTCTTGGGAAAAAGGAAAAAAGAGGAAGTATTTATGGAATATTATAATTATTTGCCTTTGTCTAAGAAACCAAAACCATGTTACAAATATGGCAACACAGAGAAGTAAATTTTAGATATCAGTAATACAGACATAAACTGGAAGATAAGTCCAAGTTTAAAACACACCAAACCTCCTCTGAGGCCTTTGTAGGATCAATGCAGGAGGACTTGCAAACCCAGTGAGTTTTAAACACTTATATAATGCTATATTCTCCTAAATATATATACATACATAAAGTTATATTCTCCTGTGACCTCATGTTGTCAAAAACTACTCACTGATGAGTGAGGGACTCCTGGATCACGTGTCTTTTCCAAACAAAAGAGGTCCAGGCACATGCCCAAGCACCCTGACTCTCACTTTGCTGCTCAAACCACTCCACTTTATGCTTCTGCCAAACATAATCATGCCAGCTACAGATGTCTCCTTTGAGGAGGAAAGCAGATGTCTTTTTCCAGCTCATCCTGTCAAACCAAGGCAACTTGGCCAAACCAACAGTTTGGAGGCACCGAGGCTTCATTTAACTCTGACTGCCCCATTTGTGTGGGAGGGGTTGGAAGGTCATGGAAACCAATGTTTTGCAAAGAGTTTGGAGAAGCAGAAGGAAAGGGAAGTTGAGCAGCTGTGTTCCCTTAGTGACAAGCTTGTATAAGCCTCTCCTGGAAAACAGAGCTGAATTAGGGTCTTAAGGAAGAGGTGACACCCTGGACCTGGAGAAATGACACACAGCAACTAAAAGAGAGGCAGCTCTTGAGTAAATTCTCACAGCTGAGTAGGAGACAGCTCTGATGGCTGGGTAAGCACATTTGCTCCTTTAAATCATCATCTGGAGTAAGTAAGTATGAATTTCCATTCCAGAAGGAAGCTCAGACTAAGGATTTGAATTCAGGTCATTGCAGAAATAGAGAGATGCTGCAACACTGAGATCAGTGGTGCTTAGATCTCCAATTCAGAGCACAGAGCAAAGTGTTATAATATGAAAACATCAGAAAGGAACAACAGTGATAATCCCAAGAGTACACAGGGACAGCAAAGGAAGGAAAGAAGAGGACTCCACTACCTGATTGCTGTAGAAATTGGGGGGCAGCAAAGTGATTTGCACTTTTCCCTGAACTACTGGTCGTTGAGTGCTTTTAATTTCCTTTTAACTCTGGGTGGAAGAAGCCTGGCTGAAGAAAACCCTCTTCCTTTTCTCAAAGACCCTTCCAAAACTTGCTCACTGAACTGATCAAACCTTCTGAAGGAAATTCACCTCCAAAGCATCTGCTCAGCTGATTACAGGGACAGCAGGAGTACAAAGGAAACTCAGATCCAGAACTGCCTGACCCTCGGGACTCAGAAACAATGATTTGGGGATCCATGGGCAAAAAATACATGTCTGTAATGGAAACATCTATATCTACTTCACTCTGATTGTCCTTCCTCACCTGGAGTGAGAGGCAGGCACTTTTTGAGTCACTCCAAACTAAAGGAACTGTCTAAAATAGGTAAGAGGAAACTTGTTCTCTGCTGCTGCATCCAGGGAGCCTCAGGCAACTGGCTCGGGGGAGAATGTCTACACTGCAAACATCTGAAGCCAAATGAGACAAACCCACAGACCTGGGCTCATGTCTAAATTCAATGATTCCCCTCCAGACAGCCCATCCTTCCCCAGAGCAGCTGTGAGATGGCACCTGGCAGGATCCTCATGGACAAATGCAGTGAGTCTAGTGAGTGCTCTCAATTTGCTCACAGGTTGTGGGGTTTTTTTTCAAGATGTATCAACTTTGAACTGCTGCTGTTCAGAAAAGGTCATTTGCTCCAGGAGAACATGTTAATGCTGTCCTGAATTGCTCCTCACCCAGCCCTGCATCATCTTCTGTGAACAGGAGAAATGGTCCCTAATTCAGCTGCAGGCTTAGAAGGGACTATAAAGCCTCACATCCTAATTCCTGACAATGTCTCCATCCATCCAGCTCTGATTCTTTCCCTGGGCAACCACAGTGTCCCCACCCAGCCCTGCCTGCTCTCCACTGCACCTCCAGCTCCCTCCAGGGTGGCACCAGAGCCTTATTTTCCTCCTGACACCAACCCAGGTCTCCCCACCCAGCAGGTCCTGGCACAACAGCAAGATTTGGACTGAACTCAGATCTGCTCAGATGCCACCAAAACCTGATAGGCTTTGGGTGGCATGGAGAGCAGAAGAGGTTCCCAAATCCAGAGGCAGGGAGTGGGGCAGTTTGGAGAGTCCATGGGCAGGGAAGTGGGCAGTTCAGGGCAGAGACAAAATTAAGCTTGATTGAAATCACACTTTCCCTGCCCTTCACATTCCCAATGATTCCCTGCCATTCCCTAGACCTCTCCCACTGCTTGGGAGCTGCTGCACACAAACCCTCCAGCAAACACAGGATCCCACAGGCCTCCTGCAAGGATGGATACTGGATGTTATTTATAACCAGGGAGCTGGATAAAGCAATCTGGATGTTCTTTAGTTCTCAGAAATGCTGCAGTGGTCTGGTTTGAGGAACCATAGCCTTGGTCAACAGCATGGGCAGCTCCTTTTGCCTGGTAGAGGAAGTGAAAGAGGTGTCTAGAAATCCAGTGTAAAGCCAGTGTTACCACACCCTCAGGGAAGCAAGGGCTGGACAGACAGACAGACAGACAGACACCAGGCAGGCCCATCATTCCTGCTGGAAACCCACTCCAGCAACTTCACCTGGAGCTCTGGGGATGCCTGGAAAGGAGGCATTTCCCAGCGGGAATTTTTGCTTTTCTTTTTTTCCATACACTCAGTGAAGGACTGAGAACAGCAAAGGGAAATGTCACAGAAGAGCTTTAAACTGGAAGAGAGGGAGAGAAGCTATTTACAAGCTCCTGGAGTGCCAGGACAAGGGGGAATGGCTTGAAACTGAAAGAGTGTAGGTTTAGATTGGATTTCAGGAAGAAATTCCTCCCTGGGAGGGTGGGCAGGCCCTGGCACAGGTTGCCCAGAGTAGCTGTGGCTGGCCCTGGATCCCTGGAAGGGTCCAAGGACAGGTTGGATGGGGCTTGGAGCAACCTGGGATAGTGGGAGGTGTCCCTGCCCATGGCAGAGGGTTGGAACAAGATGATCTTTAAGGTCCCTTCCAACCCAAACCACTCTGTGATCCTGTGACTCCAAGGCAGAGCAGGCACTGTGAAGGAATGTGCAGGAAAAGAGGGTGTTTGGCATTTATTGGGTGCTCTAAAGAGTGCCTTGCTTTAGCAGGGCACTCTTGGCATCTCCAGCAGAACATTTGAAACACATTCAGCATTTGGAGCACTCAGTGCTCAAAACCAGCCCGAGTTCACTGGATAGTAAATGACTTTGGGACATGGAGCTTCCAATCTTGTGATCCAGCAGGCATAAGAAAAACCACACTGGTTCAGAGCACAGGTTTTCCAAGGCCAGGATCACATTTCCAAGAGCACCCAGGAGGATATAAAGGAACAGGAAACAAAGAAAACATTAAAAATAGGCATTCATAAAATAATCCTTCCTATGCTCTATGTCTTCCAGCAGAGGCAAACTGAAGAGGTCCTGACCTAAGAGCACAGGATGGACACATGGACAGAGCCCTGATTTAGAAGAAGAGAACATGCTGGAGAACATTGTCTGGTTGTCCAGAGTTCTCCTAGATGGAATCTGCTAATCACATTTCCATTTGGGAACTTTAAAATTCAGATGTGGGTTTTGATGACCATCCTTGTGCCCAATGGCCAGTCTACAGAGAGGACATCATATATTTCAGCAACTAATGAAGAGGGACATGTTCTCATCAGGACTCAGTGGTTTGCCTAGAGATGGAGATTTTAGGAAGGACCAAACATTCCTGGAGGACACACTAAACAAGAGTCAAAACTATCTGCATTCACCCCACACACTCCTGAGCAGTCTGTGTGAAAGTCAGAATGAAAACATAGGAATAATTCCAAATGTGGTTTCACTACTTGTGGGTGAAAGGGAGTCACCATGGGGGGTTGTACCATGAGCCTGAGAGCCTTGGACACAGGACAACTGAAGAAATGTGACAGGACACACACTGCCCATGCTGTTTGAACCAGGCACACATGCAGCATGTCCCCCTGAGGAGAACACTGATGTCCTCCCAAGATCCCAGAACATGAGGATGCTGTGACAGGGCTCCCCAAACCTCGACACTTCTGCTGAGCACAGAGCTGAGTGAGACAGATGATCCAAGTGGAGTGTCAGATGCTGGAAATGTCTCTGCTACAAACCAAAACAACCCACTAGCAAGTTCCATGTTTTGAACAGTGAATCATGGAACGGTTTGGGTCAGAAGGGACCTTCAAGATCATCTATTTCCAACCCCCTGCCATGGACAGGGACACCTTTCACTAGACCTTGTTGCTCCAAAGACCATCCAACCTGGCCATGAACATTTCCAGGGATGGAGCATGGCAAGGCTTGACCAGGAAAGAGTTTAGCAATGGCTTTAAGGAAGCAAATATATCATCACCATCTTGCTTCCTGAAGTTTCTCACCCCCACCAGCTGGGCTTTATCCAAGAGATTTGCTTCCCATCCACGCCTGAATCAAAGTCAACTTGCATCTGCCTTCCACTGTGCAACTGTTTGTGACAAAACACTGGTCAGGCAGGTCATTAATTCTACTTTATTCCACTGGGCGTTTTCTTTTGTCATCCCTTACCTGCTAACAACACAGATGGGGGGACAAAATTAGAAGGAAGATGTTTCTGCTTTGTCTGTTCAAAAGGGAAAATAAACCAGGGTGCGAATGACACAGAAACTGGATGTTTAGATGGCAAAGCCAAATCTCAGCAGTATCACCAGACCCCTCTCAGGTGGTGCCACTGGCTGTGGAGCTCAGCATGTTTTACAAAGGTAGTAGCTCTAATGTCTTTGGACAGATGGAGAAATCAAGACAGAAAGGCCAAGATTGAAACAACAATTTAAAAACATAAATAATAACCAAACCCACAAAAAATACCCCCCCGAGAAAACACCTCAAAAGAACCCAAGAAAACCCCAATCTATGAAAAGCCCCCAAACCCAACAATAAAACAACACACCCAAACAATCAGATTGGTCTGTCTGTCTCCAAAAACTCCTTCCTTATACTAAGAGTAGACAAAAGTAGTAGAAAATAATCCCTAAATACTTCACACTCTCTGTTGCCAACATTTGTATGTCTCTAAAAGACCTTTCCATGTGTCAGTGTATCCTGAAGTCCACATGTGTCAGAGATATGAAACATTTAAATGTTCTCCTCAAAATACCCTGGTCTGCCAGCAAAGAGCCAAGAGAGAAAAAGAGAGTTTGGATGGAAAAAGAGTGGGAAAGAAGGGAGCAGGGCTTTTGTTCCATGAGAACAAGAGAAAGACTTCAAACAGGAATACTGGCAATTAGGAAGGTAAAATCTGAGATGGGCATGGGGGGTGATCACCTGGGCAGAGCAGCTGAGGGATCAGGAAAGATAATGATGTTTGGAGCAGCAGAAGGAGCAGCAAACCCCTGAGCACTGCTAGAAGTCTCACCCTGGCTGTCAAGATCAACTCAGTTAAGCAGAAAAAGTCTTTGAGCAACATAAAGAAAAAGAGAACAACAGGGGGGAAAAAAAACTGAAAAGACTTTGAATTCCAGAGAAAACCAACCACAGCCCCCACAAAAGGAGAAGTCCCCACCCCTCACTTCTGTCCACTGGCTTCTCCAAAGAACTGGAGATGAAAATATAATTTTCCTACTACAAAGCTGAGTAGTTACACAGGGTGAAAATGACTTAGCTTGAATAATTGAGACCAACAACAGGGCCGGCTGTGAAGGCAAACAGGGGAATGGAAACTGTCGTGTGTGAGGTGAGAGCCAGTCAGAAGGGAACAACATGCTCAGATGGGATGGTGGGAGTGGTACCATCTGGCTGAAAGTCAACACAAGGAAAGATTTTTTTATATGTAGGAAAGAGGGAGGAAAATAAAGATCCTGACAGCTCTCAGGAAGTTAATCTGAGCACAAAAGCACACAAGAGTTTTCAACACCGCTCAAAGGAAAGTGTAATTGAAAGTGTGGCAGCAACCAGAGATGGGGATAAATCACAAAGTGTGGTGTATCGAAAGTCAATTGTGGCAATATAACCCATAGGGGTTTTTTATATGGTGGTTGTTTTTTTTGGTTTTTGGGGGGAATGGGAGGATGAAAATCAGTGGATCTAAACTTTCCTAACCTCTCTAAATAGCCTGATTCTTTGCTAAAACGAATGACTCCCATAATAATGGATACAAGGATCAGTACCACAACTGGATGGAAACTAAGGAAGACTGCCCAGGGAGAAGCTGTGGCTGCCCCATCCCTGGAAATGTCCAAGGCCAGGTTGGATAAGACTTGGAGCCACCTGGGCTAGTGGAAGGTGTCCCTGCCCATGGCAGGGGGTTGGAAAAAGATGATCTTTAAGATCCTTTCCAACCCCAACCAGTCTGGGATTCTATGAAGTGACCAGTGGGAAAGCTGCAGGGTGGGATGAAGGCAGAAATAGAGAGCCACAGGGAGGTCTGCAGGGGATTACTTAGAGATTCACTGGCTCTCCTAAAGATAGAATGAAATGCAGTGATTGAAACAGAACAGGAAAGGTCCATGAGAATCTAAAACTTCTGCTGGAAACAACAGAGCAGAAGAACCTGTTAAGCTGACTGAGCTTGAGGGATGCTGGAGCACATAATCCAGAGCTGCCTGGTTTTATATTACAGGCAACATCATCTTCACATCTCTTTCTCCAGCAAACAACTCTTGGGCCATTTTCTGAGCATTTTGAGGGAGGGCAATGCCCCTTGGGGGCTTCAGTGGACAGGGAAGTGCAGAACTCACGTGTGCCCACATGACTGCAAATGGTCAAGTTTCCTACAGTTAGAGATGGGGCAAAGACCCTAAAAAAGGACAGAGAGGGACAGTTTAAATGTTAATGATGATGGTCCCTTTACAGCCACCTCCTCCCTGCTTTAGCAAGCCCTGCCTGCCTGGCAACTTCTCATCCAGAGCCTGTCCTTTCCTGGCTCCCCTCCAGCATCCCTTGATGCTGTGTGCTTGCTCACATCAAACCAAGGGAGCTGTGACACCACACAGCTCCCCCAGAAACTGCAGTCCTGCAGGTTAGCTACAATTTCATGACTGGAAACCCAAGAGAAGTTAAAAAAAAAGAAAAAAATCCGATAGCATCTAAACTTGGTTCTGGGGAAGAAAGTAGGAAACTAAGGCAAAAAGAAACATTTTGCTGACTCTCCAAAACCCCTTGGAGTGTGTAAAATCAATCAGTGAGAGACAAGCAGCAGCATGCTGAGCAGCAGGAATATCAGTGAGGAGCACAGGGAACATCTCCTCCCACGGATTCACCTCCAGGAGGGCGAGAGGGGGGAGAAAAGGCAAACTGCTGGCAGGAAATCAACCCTACCTGCTCCTTCACCCTTTGCCTCGTGTGCCTTTCAAACACTTTCAAATGACATAACATGGGATAGTAGAAATAACACAAATAACACAGCCATGGCCTGAAGTGGTGGAAATTCTCCCAACATAACAGTAAAATCACACAGGGGTGAGTTATCCCTTATCATTATTGTTTTAACAACCTGCTCAACAGTGAATTTGGCCAGAGGATTACCCCAAACACTGCTCAGTGAAAGGATTTGGCATCGTGGTGACCACAGAACTGGTGCTGTCTAATCACCAAATCCCAGGAATGTTGGCTGGAAGGGATCTCTGGAGGGATGGTCCAGCCTTCAGCCTGAAACTGCACTCACACCAACACTACTCTTGCTCAGCCCCAGATTTCTCTACCTAAGCCTTAAAACCCTCCAAGCTTGGAGACTCTACAACCTTTCTGGGTGACCTTTATGTTTCAGAGCCCTTGTAGTGTAGAAATCTGTATTATTTTAAGTGCTCCTCAAGGACCTTTCTACGACAGCTTTGTGTGCTATGTAACTTGAGGTCAAGGAGGAGGCACATCACCCTCTCTTACACAGAAAATGATCATCTACAGGTGCCCATTTTTTCACTTTAGCAAATAATAACCATGAGATTTGCATTGGGAGGTGCTGGCCTGTTTGTAGGTAACTTGTGAGACAAACTTCACTCACAGAGGTTTCTATTGACATGGAAATGGGCACAACATTCACCCGGCCTAAAGAACTCAGCAAACACTGAGAATGGCAATATGGGAATGATTAAAGGTCTGGAGAACCTGCTAGTGGAAAAAAAAAATAAAAAAACAAATAAAAAGTAGCCCAGCTATACTCAGAGAGAAAGAAAATGCATAATCAATTCCAACCAGCAAGTGCCTAAACTGTAAGAAGATTTCCTTCCAAGGATATCTATTTAATGTGGGGAAAAAAAGGCTTAACAAATTCCAGTGACTGAATTCCCTAATGAGACAAATGAGGATTAGAAGCAAAGCATTGCTTGGGGATGGTTTAACACTGACTGGCATGAGTTGCCAGAAGAGTCTTTCGGGAGTGTCTCTCCCAAATCATTTGGGTCTGTTTGTCCTTCAGGTCCAGACAAGAAACCAGTGGTTGGGGCTGTGCAGGTGGTCAAACTAAACTTCTCACAGGTGAGTTCCAGAGGTCCCTTCCAGCCTCAGCTGGCCTGTGATTCTGCAGAAAATCATTCTGAGCTGAGAGGAAAGGGAGAAGGTGCAATTCTTGGGATCCTTTTAGCAACTGAGCTATTGCGTTCACAGACCAAGGGAAAAGAAAAAAAACCCAACAAATACTAGGAGGGTCCATAAGAGTCTGACTATTTTATCCCCATTTGAAAAGGAAGAAGTCCCAGTAATGGCTTTGACAAGCTTTTGTCCCATCTTTTGCCAAGTCCCCAATGACAGAGACTCCAAGGTGTCCTTACAGATCCTGGGCTTCTCTGTGCTCACCATCAAAAAGGTTTGGTCTGTGTTCTGAAACACTAAATTACTGTGGCTGCAATTTAGGGCCCAGATTTCTAATTCTACTCAGATTTGTTATGAAGATTATTTTCTCCCACTTCTTATTTGCAGTACTTTGGGGTTTTTTCACATACTCAAAGACAAGTGGTGATTTCTCCTTTCAGTGTTTCATTTTCTAGAATAAGCATCTCCAGTTCTTTCATTTCTCCCCCCACAACATTTTTCAGACCTCTTATCATTCTTCTGGCCCTGCCTGGACTCCAGTTTCTTCAAGGGTTTTTACCCCAAAACACTTACATGTTCTCCAGTTAAGTCCATCAGGGATCAAGGGTTTTTACCCCAAAACACTTACATGTTCTCCAGTTAAGTCCATCAGGGATCACTTGCCTCTTTTCCTTTGACCAAAACAAAGCTTTGGTTCCAGTTTATTTTTTATTTTATTTGCAGCTCAACATAATCAGCAGCCCCTCCTCTGTGAACAGGCAAATGAACTAAAACAGGCAAGCCCCCCTGAGAAATTCTGATTTTACAGGTGGAGAAGAGAAGGACATAAAGATGAGGAGGACAAGATGTTTCATCAGGAGCAGGAACCAAAAGTGACTCTTTCAGATCCCTTATCTTGGTGACATCATCACCTTTCAGCAAATTCTGGTAATATCAGTGCTCCAGATGAACTTTGTGTTGATCAACAGGAAAAATGAGCTTCAAGCCATAAAACCACCCCCAGGGAGAAGCAGAAAAGCCACTAGAAAAGGGCATCCCCCTTCATACCCTCCAGCTCCCTAAGTGACACAACATGCTCCAAGAGCTTTTGGATATAGGTTCATGTTGAAATAGAAGGGTAAAAAAAACCAGCTTTGCCCAAAATCAACACTGAATGATTAAAAAAGGCTTCTTAAAAAAAACAAACAGCATTTCCTCATTTTAGTTCCTCTCCATTCAAGCAGTCCATCAGTTCCCTCCCACACACGTGGACCTCACTGAGAGCTCCTCAGACAGTTTCACCCCATAGCTGGAATTTCTTTATTGTGTGTAGGGATTGCATTGTCTTCAAACATCATTAAACTCGAACATGGAAGGCAGAGAGGGAATCAGGAACTGGTTCTGCCCAGGAGGCATCTCCATCTGCTGTGGTTTTCCTTTTCTCCCAGGGTTTGTACAGCTGCCCAGGACCAGACAATAGACCTTGACAACACAGAATCATTTAGGTTGGAAAAGACCTTTAGGATCACCAAGTCCAACTGTTAACCCAGCACTGCCAAGGCCACCACTGAGCCACATCCCCAGGAGCCACATCTGCATGTCTTGTAAATCCCTCCAGGGATGGTGACTCCATGGGCAGGCTGTTCCAGTGCTTCCATGAGGAAATCTTTCCTAATACCCAACCTAAACCTCCCTGGTGCAAGTTGAGGCCTTTTCCGCTCATCCCATCACTTCTTACTTGTGAGAAGAGACCGACCCCCAGCTCACTGCAACCTCCCTTCAGCCACCCTTGACATGAGAACCTTTGTCAAAGCTGTGTGAGAGCTCCTTGGGATGGCCATGGTGCACCCACAGGCAGGTTGTTGATAGCTCCAAGCATCTGACCCTCATGTGGTGTCCCTCTGTTACCTTCACCTCCTGCCCAATTGCCTGGGACCTCTCAGCAATTTTGTGATCCATGATACCCCTTCGTCTTCAGCTTAAAACAACTTCATGTTAGTGATGTCTTGCTTGGTACTTTAACCTCAACTAGTGTCAGACCTTTGCCTGCACCACTGCCCTATCAAGGTATCAAGTCAGGATGAAACTGGAAATAAGGTGACACCTTCAAAGCCACACCACAGATGATCAACAGTGAGCCCAGCTAAGTTTACACATCCCAGAAGGATAAATCTTACAGCTTCAAGGGCCATGGTGTAGTGGTGAACATGGCACTGCTGGGTTAATGGTTGGACACAATGGTCTTCAAGGTCTGTTCATGCTGAGATGAAAATCTACAGGCAGATGAAAAAACCCTTTAAATGTCCCTCTGCTATAGCTCAAGCTGCCAGCAAAATTTCCAGTCACAAAATACCTTTGGAAGAAATAACCACAAAACACAAGCCATCCAAAACAATCAGGGTGCATCATTAAAAAAATAAAAATCATAATAATTAAAAAAATCCAGTCCCTTTTCCCTCCAAAGTTTTCCCTTCAGCCACATTATAAACTCCTGGAAGTCCCAGATTTCCTGCAGAAGAACTTCACCACAGGAACATTTCAAGCGTGGACATGCAATAAACACAGTCCAAGAATTTTCTGAAAACATTAACGGACAAAAGCCAGCCCAGTTTTTCAGCTTGCCACCCAAGTCCCATGAATAGGAATATGTTATATAAACACAGAAACATCTCTAGAAACAATGACACCAAACAGGGGATCCCCATCTGCAGGTGCTCTACTTACTGTACAGTGTGTTTAGTTTTCTTCTCTGGCAGTATTAATTGCACTGAGTGCAAAATTGTTAATGAAACAGCACTTAGATTGTTCATAACAATTCTAAACCCGTCCCCGTGTGAAATGAATGAAGTTCCGCTCTTAGGTCCTCTCTGTGCACTGTGGGAAATCTCCCTGCGCTGATTACAGTGTTTATTCCAGTTGATTTTTGAGTAAACAGTTGTAGGAAATTGATGGCTGCTCTTACGTGCTCTGCTCTGCTGCTCCTTCATACCTTTCCTGGGAACACGTTCCTACATCTTGGAATGATGGCTTTAAGATTATATTATCTTTTTTTTCACTGCCAAATTCCCATCCCTGTCATCCAGAAAGCAACACCAGCATGTTGCGGTCCCCTATTAAATTATTCCCACTGTTCCCCAAATGATGCTTCTGTAATTCAACCTGTCTTCCTCTTGTGATCTGGGCATGAAACCTGCCCCAAAACCTTCCCCTCCTGATGACCAGGCACCAGCTTGATGATGGTGAACCTCCTTCACCACCCACCCCTGGTTGCCCTATTTATAAAACCAGAGAATCCCAGACTGGTTTGGGTTGGAGGGGACCTTAAAGACCATCCAGTTCCACCCCTTGCCATGGGCAGGGACACCTTCCACGAGCCCAGGCTGTGCTGTGACACAGGTCCTCGTTCTTCTGCAAGGATGGGCCAGGAGGCCACAGAGATGATGAGCCAAGCCAAGCCTGGTTTCCCAGTGCCAATGATTTAACTTGGAGTAAAAAGTTAATCTCAGCTCAGCTATGAATTTAAAGGGAGAATGCAAAATAAAAATAAATTACGTAAACCAACAGCCCAATATTTACTAAACTGAGACAAATATAGATGAGGAAATACAAATTAGTTTAAAAGCATTCTACAAGAATGTAAAGGCATGAGGTACAATCAGCAGCTGATAAGAATAAGAGATTAATGACAAGTGAATATTTTTAGGGTTTTTTTAGAAAAAATTTGTTTGGTTTTGAGTTTTATTTCCTTGGGGGTTTTGGGTTTGTCTGGTTTTTTTTAAACAAAAACGTTACAACAAACAAAATTGTACAGGAAAGTTCGACGTGAGATTTGGAGCTGTATTTGGAAAGCAGCAGGGTCTGGCTCTGGTGGTGATGAAGAAGCTTTTTCCAGTTCCTCAGTAACAAAGGCAGATGTGAAACAGCTTCTACAGAGGTAAACATTTCAAATTATCAGGCCTGGGGAACTTGCACCTAAGAGCACTTCTAATTGCTGGCTGAGGAGATCTATTTGGACACTGGCAAATAAAAAACCCTAACTCCAGAGAGAACAGATCCAGCACAGCCCTCCAGAATGGCAGTGTGAATTTTGGGAAAGAAGTAGAGAATTTTGGGACTAAAAGGGGCAAATAATTCAGCGTGAACTCCCAGTACATGTTGCTGAGAAAAGGCAAACACGACTGTTCTGTTTGCTCTCCAAACTGAACAGAGAGGAAGAACAAGAAGAAAATCTTCCTTTTTTTTTTTTTTTTACACACCATTGGGAAGATTTGCCTCATGACAGTCACGTTAAGGATTTTAAAAGGGCAATACAGAGCAAAGGAGGGTATGGAAAGGAAGCATAAGAGGATGTGGATGAGCTCTGCATCCTTCTGGAGCACGACATGAATGTCCTCACCCTGAGGTATCTCAGAACCTCTGGGCACCTACAATGAGGCAGCTCAACCAGCTGTTGAACCTCTCCAGAGGTTCTCTGCTATCAGAAAATTCCATCTAGCAGAGTAAGGCACAATGGGATGGGAACTGAAAACCTGTATAAACTCATAACCTTCCCCAAATTATCTGCATTAATAGCAAAGGGGAAGGGAAATGCGTTGGGCTGCCCCACTCAGCTCCTGAAGGGTTCGACAGAGCACGAGTTATACTTGATCAGAAACAGGCTTTTGGACTCAGCCTCCTGGTGGTAAGTGGTGAAAATCAGCTGCTTTTAAGAACCTTCCAACTAAAATAATCTAGTCTTCCCATCAGGGATTACTCTAATCTTAATATAGTTCCAAGTGCACCGACTTCCTGGGGTTTGATGTCGGATCTTGGCCCGGGCACTGAGATGTTTCATCCCACTTGGATTTTCCCAAATAGCTGCTGGCCTCTGATCATGCTCTTGCTGCTCTCTGTTTGGAGAAAAACACATTCAAATAACGAAGTTTCAATCATGTTCTGGACTTCAAGAGCAGGAAATGCTGTACAGGAGTCTTTATAAATTCCCCTGTAGGGGCACTTCTCTTTGGTTAACACCTTTTGGTTTGAAAAAGCTCGATCAAGGTCTAAATATCCAAACCATGAAGAAGGAGCCACCGGGCACTGCAAATTCCCAAGGTTTCCTCAGGAAACTTGTGATAATTCCCCTTTTTCCTGGCATGGTTAAAGAAACCAGCCAAGAGATGAGCAGGAAGAGGCTTCTAATCATCTTGATGGGCACAGAGAAGAAAGATACCAAACATCCATGTGATCAATAAATGAGAAACTTAGCTTTTTAATTTTTTGGTAATAATTTCGTGATTTTTGATGGTGGTTTTGCTTTGCTGGCTTTTGGGGTTGCCAAAAGTGACCAGAAGACATTGGTATTTCACCAGTGCAGACCAGTGACATCAAACTGGTCCCTGTAGACGCAGGAACAGACACAGAGATGTTGCAGCTCGAGGCAGAATTCATTTATCTGAGGTTTCCTGCCCAGTCCCACTTGAAATACCCAAGAAGAGCTGAGAAAGCACATGGTACAAAAAGAGATGTTTGAGAGATCTGTGCCCTCTGCACAGGCACTTGGCAGCCCTAAGGTCTTCAAAATGCTGCCAGGGCAGGAAAATCAAACCTCAGCGCTCCAGTGGCCATAATAACTAGAGTTAGACATCTTAATCTGCAAACTAGTCCCACCCTGGGGACAATTTTACAGGAAAAAAAGGGATCTGAAAGGAGGCCTGGAGACTCACTGTCCTTTGCTTAACATCTCCCTCTGTTCCAGTGTATGGGGGAAAGAAATCCATCCTGAATGAAGGGAAGAGACACAATTCTTCTGTTTTTTGGGGGGATTTTTTGCTGCCCTTTGGTCTTCAAAGCAAGAAAATGCATGTCATCAGTTCTGGGTTTGCTGGACCCCACGAGCCCAGCCTTGAGCTGGGCTCATGGTGAACTCTGACTGCACCTGCCAATTAGGAACTATTTGGATGTACTTGATGAAAACTAATGGATTGTGCAACCCCTGTGCCTGCAGATGAGCTCTGGGATCACCCTTAACCCACTTGGCCCCATCAGATCAGAGGGTTGCACTGCACGTGGCTTATGAGGCTCATGGGGCTCTGAATCTGGCAATAAAGACCTAAAACTCCTCTTCAGTGCTGGGATTTCACAGCTCAACTGGTTTACTCCTCTGTGAGTAGTTTAATCTTTCCCCGGAGGATTGTCTGTGCTCAGAGCTGGAAATGCACCTCATATTGCCTTGGCAGAGGTTGCTCCAGCCTGGGAAGGTCCTCCAGACAGGGTAGTTCAGGCTGTTGCCAACAGGAATCGTGTTTGAGGTCAAGAGTCCTTCAGAAACTCTTCCCAGCTCCACAACCACCAACCAGAGAAGTGAAAAATGAGGATATTCTGCTCAACAGCCTCTGCTTGACCACTGCAATGAACATTGTGTTCACCGTCATCTGGTTCTTGCCATTAGCTTCCCTTAACTGGGTTTCCTGCCTCAGGGGGTTGTTGCTTCCTGCCCAGAACATCCCATTCCCAGCCCTGCACACATTATTTGGGGGCCATTATTTTTAGATGACAATTTATGGCACTTTGACAGAGCAGAAAGATGAAAGACTTTTAAATCACAGCAAAACTGTGTCCTGTGCATCCCTCCCAGGTCTATCAGGTCAGGAATATTTCTGGGAGAAAGTGGTTTCTCTCAGTGTGGAAATGAGGCTTTGCCTCTTAATTTCATTTCTAAATTCCCAGGCTCAGGCTCAAGGGGATCGCATGGAAGACAAAGCAGCAGCTCAGGGTGAGGAAAGAGAAACACCAAAGCCTGAAATCAAAAGTCTAAAATCATTAGTACCTTTTTATGAGATGTATATGCCAATATAAAGCCTGTTATTTCAGTAATTATAGTGGTGTTTACTGTCACTTATAACTGATGTGCTTGATGCCCTCAGAAAACCTCAGGAGAGGAGGGAATGTTCTCCTTCCACAGTTTTCCCAAGCTGGGCAAGGAGCCACCCCCTGCTGCACCCTCCCAGCACGCCCATCCAGCCACACATCCAAAACTGAGCCTTGCAAAGAGCTTTAGGGAAGTGGAACTCAGTTATCACACCCCATTTATTTATAGTGACACCCCACCCCACAGCTGTGATTCTGGAGCCTGGAAATATCCTCGTGGGTGAATAAATGAAATAAAAATAAATAAATTAAAAAAAAAATAAAACAGCTAGAACTTTGAGAGTTCTGGATGGAGTTCACAGCTATCACCTTGCTGCCTGTCTGGCCCTGCTGCTCTTCTATAAAAGCCTTTGGGGAAGACACGTGTCACCCACCTCCTTGGTGACACAAATTGCTGCCAGACAGATGTTACCAGAGGTATTTGACAGCAGCAGCTCATGCCCCAACTCAACCCTTTGCCCAGAGAAGACTGACCAACAGGAGAAAGAGCTTTATTTTCTCCTAGGTATACACCAATTTTCTCCCAAACACAGCTAATTATCCCCTGGATTAACCCAGCAGCAGCTCCAGGCTTTGCTCCACAAAATACCAGGCAGGATGGAAAACAGAGGGAAGTGCCTCCCTCAGCATCAGAGTACCTCAGAATGTAGAGACCTCCCCTGAAAAGCCACCATTTAAAAGGAACAGAGGTCAAGGTTGGCTCCTTGGAGTGCAGCATCCCCTGGGATGGCACAATTTACTCCTTAATATGAGGAGTCAAAGCAGGGATATCTTAAAGGAGATGTGAGAAAATAAAAATCATAACATTTCTTCTGAGAAGGAGGGAAATTATCACTGACCTGGGATCGAAGCCACTGTGGATTAAAACTCTTTGGAACAACCAGACAATCATATTTTTTTTCTCTTTATACACAAAGCAATTTGCCTCTTCAATGGCATAAAAATTAAATCCAGCTGGAATAGCTTTTTAATTAAAATCATAGTTGGCTTATCAGAGTGAGAGCACTTAACTGATTACAGAAGAAACATGGAAACCTCTGGCATCCCATTCCCCACCCTCCAAGGCTGTGGAGCAAACTCACTCTACTCACTCTCCTGTGCCATGTGAGCTCTCCTCACCCCATTTATGGACCAGAAAAAGTCACGTACAGCAGGCAGGGTCTCCATAAAAAGGTAGAAACAAAAGCTCCTTCCCTGTGGCTGAACCTGCTGGAATTCACTCAGTGCTCCAATTTGCTGAAACCTGGAAATTTCCTACGCAAAGGATCTCTATACATTTCATCTCTATACATTTAATTTCAAACTCCTTGGCTGGGCTGTTATTTGTGTTCCAGACAACTGAAAGGTTTCCTGCTGCCTTGGAAGTGCCCCCAGGCAAGAGGCTGAAGCCATTCCTAGCAGATCCACCCCACTCCAAGGGTTAAGGACCTCTTTCTTCCCAAGCACTGCCAGCCAGGCTTGCTGCCAGAGTCCTCTTACCCTGCCAGAGGCTCTCCATATGGTGACCCCAAATTCTACAGGCAAGGATGGGTCACACAAGCTGTGCCACCTTGAGGAATTCCCCGAGGAACACCCCATGTGCCACAGCCTCTGGAGCACTGAGAGCACCATTTCCAGGCTCTTTCATCTCCCAGTGAGCCCCTCAGAGGGCACAGCAATGTTCACGTCAGCAGGGCTAAGCTGATTTCTTCTGGATGGTGAGTGCAGGGTAGGATTTTCCCAAGCACAGCCTTCAGTGAAATTCCTTGGACCCAGGGAATATGTGACCCAGCCCCTGCAGGCTTTCATATTTCTGGTTTCAGTGCCAGCTCCCACTTGGAAAAAAAGGATGCTGAAGCAGATGCTGGAACTGAGGTCCTGAACCCATGACCCTATGGGACTTCCCATCAGGATAGCACTGTCACAGCAACTCTCAGCAGTGTTTTCCTCACAGAAAGGAGAGCAGATGTTACTTCCACTGGGAAAGTTACCTGATTTTTAGCTCCAATAAGACAGTTGCAGCCACGAGGTGCTGAATTAGAGGCTGAAATAACCATCTCCCAACCAAAGCCAAGAACAGACAAGATTGAGCCCTATGTGTCTCACATATAATGAAGAAAATGCAGCTTTTCCCCTCTCCTGACACCCAGATGTGCTGCTTTCTGTCACCCAAATGCCACCATTCTGCAGGTAAACATAACCTGGGGGTAACCCACTGATATTGTCCTCAGGAGACACCAAACCCTGATCTCAGTGACCAGAATTTCTCAGTTTCTTAATATATTAGTCCAATATTATCTTCCCTGATTAAATCTGCTGCTTTTAAAGTGAGTTAGAGGTTCCCACACTCTGAGACTGAATATGATTCAAACAAATAGTGATAGAACGACTTTAAAAACCAAAACTCTTCCACCATCTGATCTGATCCCTTCTCTGAGTGTGTCAGACTGACAGCCTGGGAACCAGAAAAGTGGAATTTCCCTCCTTCAAAGAAATGGCTCTGCCACCAATTAAAGATGTGGCACATTCTGGTCATTTTCTGGCCTGAAAAGAAAGTTTTAAAAACAAAAGAAGTTTATTTTTTTTCACCCTTCTGTTAAGAAAAATAACTCAGGAATTCTGAACATTTCCAGTTTCTTGTTGAGAAGTAAAAGGGGGAAAAACTACCCTCTTTTTATTTCCCCATCAACCAAAAATTCAAATCCCCATGGGCAAATATCTCCCTCACAACTTTATAAACAAAAAATCCCCACTTTTCTGAGAATATTCCTCGAGTGAAAGGTTTGGGGGTTTTTTTAAGGAAAATACATTTGGAAGGCAAACGGCCAGCAAGGTCTGTGGGAAGAGAGATCAGTCAACAATCTTTATATCTTGGCCTTAAGTTCAATTAATGGTACTCCAGTCACCAACTGGTGAGCTCTGCACAGGGTTACTGGTACTCCAGTCACTCTGCACAAGGTTAATGGTGTCCCCTCTGCAGACCTCACTGTTGGTGCACAAGTTCAATTTTGAATTTCTCTCCCTCTCAGCCCCTGTGAGCAGCTCCTGTCCCTGGGCACGTGGGGATGGAGATGGTTCACTGCATCTCTCCTGGGGAGAAGCACAGCTTGCAATCTTGCTGTTGAAGAACTGGGTGAGAGCAATCAGAAATATTGAACCTCACCTCCCTCCCGTGTGAAAGAGAAGATTTACAAGAACCAGACCACATGAGCTCTGAGAAACTGTGCTGGGACTGCCAACTCGATGCTATCTCAACACTGAGCACATGGCCAGTGTCATCCTGATGAAAACCTTTCCCTGTCTCTTCTCCCTAAAAATCCACTCCTTTCCCTTCATGATCCCCATGACAGCCTGAATGATGACACTGTTGGCTGGCCTGGGAAGGGGTAACTTTGGGACAGGGCAGTGACCCCGGTCACATGGAGAGCAAAGTCCTCCTGCTGGCTTTGAGGTTCCTGACACACAAACACATCCGGCAACGTGCCCAAACACACACATTCCAAAACAAAGAGGCCAAGGGGAAGATTGCCAAAGGAGGCATCACCAGTGGGACCTTTCCAGCAGGGACACTCTGGCTCTGGTCATTGCAGTGCTTAAAGGGGTTTATAAAAGAGAGTGAAAGCAACTTTTCACTTGGGCAAATAGTGATAGGACAAGGGGGAATGGTTCCAAACTAAGAGAAGAGGTTTATAAGATGTTAGGAAGAAATTCTTCACTGTGAGAGGGGTGAAACACTGGCACAGGTTGCCCAGAGAAGCTGTGGCTGCCCCATCCCTGGAAGTGTCCAAGGCCAGGTTGGATGGGACTTGGAGCAACCTGGGCTAGTGGAAGGTGTCCCTGCCCATGGCAAGAGGTTGGGATGAGATGATCCTTAAAGTCCCTTCCAACCCAAGCCTTTCTTATGACTCTGTGATGACTTTATGAAACCCTAGAGAGATCCTGCCCATCTCTCAACAAGCTACACTGGACTTCTATACTGTTCTCACATCTCACTCCCTCGCTGCTACAAACCTTCCTACACCCAGCCGAAGTCGATCCCATGGAAAGCACAGACACTCCTGCACCAGCTCTTCACTTTAGGATCATAGAATTCTTCAGGTTGGAAAAGACCCCTGAGAGAACAGAGTCCAACCACTGACCCAGCACTGCCACATCCACCATTAAACCACGTCTCTAAGGACCACATGAACACACTTTTCAAACACTAGCAGGGATGGTGATTCCACCAATGCCCTGGGCAGCCTGTTCCAGTCCTTGACAACACTTTTAGAGCAGAAATTCTTCCATGATGAGAAAGAAGATACTTCCATTCCCCAGTGTTATCACAAGTGAACATGTACAGGGTAACAGTGTCATCCCCATGACATGGATTTGCAAGGCTGATGGAGCCAAAAGCCAATTACAATGTCTTTAGGGTTTGGCAGACAAAAGTGAAAAGAAATAGGAAAAAGTGACTCAAGGAAGTGTATCTTTCTCATTTCCAGGTTGGGTTTTGTAGTCACAAGACTATGCCTAGCAGAACATTCATTTTCAGAGGCTGGAACTGAACTCAGAGCTGCTTAACTTCATCCTGAAAAGCTTCCTCTCTCCAGCTGTAGCTGAATTTATTGGTTCATCTCCTTCTACTCATGGTTGCCCCAGTGGAGGCTGTTCCTTGCCTGCACTTCTCCCCAGGCTGCTCTGCAAGGGAAATCAGCATTTATTTTTAGGTCCATTGCACTCTGGCTGGTTGGGCTCTCCTCCCAGGGCTGCAATATATATTTAATACTTGTTTGCAGAGCTGACAGCTCAGGAAGCTTGAGTGGTGAACTGGCACAGAAGAAACAATTAAAAAGGAGAGGGGCATCAAGTTGCCAAGCATTTTAATACCCCTCCTGGAAAGAGAGACTGGACTTCTCAGCAGTGTCATAGTGGGGAAGAAAGGAAGGCCAGATAAGAGACAAAGTTGTTGTTTGATGATGATGATGATGATAATGGTAATGACTTCAGTTGTGTAATAACAAATCCTGTCAGATCTTCAGCAGAGAGGAACAGGAGGGGAAACACACTGTTAGATCAATATGCAGAGAAAAAAACACCCCACCCCCCCAAAAAACTGGCTGGAAAAAGGGAGTCCAGAAGACAGAACTGCACATGGGCTGCTCCAGGAGACAGAACAGTGGGGGCTGGGAATTGTCCCTGGGAATGCTACAGCTCTGGGATGCAGACAGCAGTGACCACAGTGGGATGAGCAGACTCAGGGATCAACCCACACGAGATGCAGCTCAAATTTGGGATCATTCCACAGTGGAGGTACCAAAGGCTGTGGTCCCAAACCCCTTGGCAGCTGCAGTCCATGATTGCTGCCCTCATGTCTCCCTTGCCTGTGGCTTCCAGCTGCCCTTTAGGACAACCTCCATCCTCCCCCTCATGCCCAGGCAATACCATGCTGGGATTTCAGGTCCTCCCTGAGGATCCAGCAGCCACAGGGGCTGTTTTCCCTTCCCATCTCTTTCCAAAGAGCAGGCACAGTGCTGTCAAGCACAGGAGGTGCCTTCCCTCCAGGAAATCACAACCTTTCCTCAATTTTTCTGCCACAGCGGAACTAAACGTTTCTGGAAGATGCCCCCTCAATAAATCCTGGCTTTGTTTTATCTCCCTGTAACAATAACACACAGCAAACCAATTTGAACAGACAACCAAATCCCCAGCTTTATAGCAAGGTTTAAAAATGCTTCCAGATTCTTATTGGTCCCTTAAGACATTTCTGAGGCTCAGGTCAAGTAGACCCAAGGCAGCGAAAGTTCCAACTTTTAATTTCCTTTCCATCTACAAAACCATCAGGGTTTGGCTAACACAGTTTAACCAGCAGAGCTGTCTGGCTCTGGGAACAGCTTTCCAGTGAAAGCAGCACAGCAAAAAAAAGTGAATTTTAAGAAATGGAAGGTAAATAACTCTACTGAGTAATTTATTTAGGTTTATAACAATAGGAGCACTGTGTTGGCAGACACCTCAAGGAGACAGCAAGGTTGTTCCTGCCTTGTACCCCCAAGTTTGTAAGATTCAAATGAAAACAAGTCTCAAGGTGGAAGGCACAAAACACACTTCAGCATTAGAAGGCTTTTCCTCATGGTGTGTAAATTTAATTCTAGTGTAGATCATGCACTCCTGGAGCACATTCAGCCATTGACAGACACCCAACTGAGCATCTCCAAAAGGACTGGGACCAAGATGAATGGATCTCTAAAAGCAACATCTCATACCACACTTTCATTAAGTGCCATCATAGCCATGACTGACTGCTGATATATGAGACATAATATTTCTTATTGGACTGACTGGTACAGCCAGGGACAGAAAAAAAAGCTTTTAAAGTTCTTTACCTCTGGAACAGACCAAGGAAACTCCAGGCTGCACATTGCATAGTTTTGAAATAACTCTTCTGAGTTTAGACAAATTTGTTAATTACAGAGAAAAAGTAAAAGGGTAATTAGCACCTGCAGAGCAAATAAATCATTTAGTCAAGGAGATGGGACCCTCAGTCCTTTGTGGGACTGCAGGGACAGGCAAGAGTTATCACCTCTGTGACAGCAAGGAACGAGCAGGTGGCGAGAAGTGAGGAAAGCTGTGACGTCATAAAAACCAGTGTCCCCACGGAGTCTGGGGGTTCTAATGCCCAGAAGAGCCACAATTGTTAATCTGTGATCTTGACTTTCAGAGACACGCCGTGGGTCTGTAGCACAGAAGGATGGGAGCGATGGCTTTGCAACGAGACACTGTCCACAACCAACACGCTTTTATTTCGTGCTGTCCCACTGAGAAACACCTTCAAGCTGAGGCACAGCAATGGCCACTCAGCTTTCTCTTTCAGACCTCAGCAAGTATTGCCATGCCTGGAAGCATATATTGCTATATCAACGAATATATATAAATATGTATGTCAGTTGTTCCAATACAAGCTGTTATTTCTCTTGATAAAACCTTCCCTCATCTGCATTGTACACAAACAGCCTAAAGATAAGCCTTTGATATTCCGTTTGCTGCACGAATTCCCAGGAAAGGGAGGAGAGAGCGGGACAAGCAGGAACAAAGTTTAATTTCACCAGAAATGGTGCTGCAAAGGAAACTGCTTGGAGAGGATGAAAGGACGAGGATTCCTGTGCCCCAAGTACAAAGCAGCATCTCCAGCAGGTGGGAAAAGAGTTGCACTGTGCAAAAAAGCAGCTGCACAAGGAGAGCTGGGGAGTAGAGCAAAGCAGAAAGGGTGGGAAAATTCCTTGAGAGGAATCATTGCAGCACTGGAATTAAGTGCACGGCAGAGCTGAGACCCACATGGCTCTAAAGCTGAATTTAATGCTGTTCCCCCCAAAATGCAACTCAGCTTAGCAGTCGACACTTGGGCACATCAGTAACTCGTGTTTGGCCTCCTTTTGGTGCCCTGTAGAGCTGGGAGCTGTCTCAGCAGCAGCAGTTTTCTCTGCCTCTGAGTGTGTCAAGCAAAAAGACAAGCTGTTTCTATTGTGAAAAAAGGGCTGGAAAAGCCTAATTATTCTTAAAAGGCAGGATGAAAATGAAAAATAACCAAACAGACGGGTGCAGACTTTGAAGGAAACAAGT